>JAQQSZ010016988.1:0-10902 GCA_028646595.1 Phalanger gymnotis
GTAAAGGATTTGGCGAAGTGTCTGGTACATAGAAAATAGTGTCTAAATTTAACTGTTATTATTACTGATACTACTAAATATAGTGAGAGGAGATAAAGTCAACTAACAATGTGAAGTTTTACTTGGAGAATCAAGGAAAAAATTAAGATAATTAGGAGTTTTAGTAAAGTAGCAGGATACAAAATAAAGTCTCCCCAAATTATCAGCCTTTTTGAATATTAATAACAAAAGAAGAGCTAGAGAAATTCCATTTAAAGTAATAAAATGCATTGACCACCTAAGAATTTGCCTCATTCAGGAATATCAATGAAATCAAAGATCCAACCCAACCTCTATTTCTTAACCTATCAAGACATATGCATATAAGGACATACATAAAACAAAATTTTTATGAAAATGTAAGCCCTAAATAATTAGAGAGATAATCAATGTTCATGGCTGAATATTATCAACGTAGTAAAAATGACAGTATAATCTACACTGCTCTACTGATCAAATGACTAAAAGGAAACTGCATAGATTTAGACAAAAATTATATCACACTAAGGAATAAAAGGTCAAGAATATCAAAGTGTGGCAGAAGTAAGCTTATCTGGTCTCACTATAAGGAGATAAGAAGGCCATTACTGGATTATCACTAGTTTGGCGGCTTCATTGCTACCTAGGGAATAAAAGGCTCGGTCTATTGTGAGTTGAAGAGGCAGCTATTTCACTCAATGGAGAGAATGTTGGTGTGGAGTCAGGAAGACATGATTTAAAATCTGGCCTCAGATATTTACTAGCTCTGTGACTTTGGGTAAGTCACTTACCTCTGTTTGCCTAGGAGGTAGCTAGGTGGCTCAGCGGATAGAGAGCTGGGCCAGGAATTAGGAAGAACTCAGGTTCAAGTCTGGTCTCAGATACTTACTAGCTGTGTGACCCTGGGCAAGTCACTTAACTTCTGTTTACCTTAATTTACTAGAGAAAAAAAATGACAAACCATTCCAGTATCTTTGCCAAGAAAACTCTATGGACACTATGTTACATGGGGTCACAAAGAGTTGGACACAACTAAACAACAACAATGGTGAGTTGATGCTGGAAGTTTGAATGGAATTTCCACAGCCCTGATGGGTGCTACAGGCAGAGAGAAGTTGTTTTACTTAAATGACTTCCTTCTTAACTTGATCTTCTTTACATAACTTATCTTTCCTTACTTAAGTAAAGTTGTTTTAATTGAATTTTATGATCCATGAGTGTCTCATGGTATTCTAATGCTGAGCAGGAGTTAATGGATTGGCCTTAGCTATAGCTATATGTGGTCCAGAATACAGGAGATATTAAAGAAAAAACCTGGAAATGAAGGAAAAGTAGACTCAGACTGCTATATCTCAAACTAAGAAATCAGCAATTGTCAAAAACAAATCAATGGAACAGATTAAATAAGACTTAGAAATAAATGCACATAAAAGCCTAGCATTTGATAAGCTCAGTATCACAAACTACTGGGGAAAGGAATATTTATTTTCAAAGAACTGCTGGAAAAATTCAGATGAAGTTTGGTGAAAAATAGGTTCAGAGATTAGAAATTTATAAATTCTACCACAAATTCAAAATGCATTAAACAACTAAATATAAATGTAAACATAATTTTGGGTAGAAAAAAATTCATATCCAGACAATGGATAGATAACATTATATAAGATAGATAATATTTAAAATTTTAAAATATTTTATACAAATAAAATTATTAAAACCAAAATCAGAAGGCAGCCCATACATATAACTGATATTTATAATGATGCAAATGAATCCTCAAGTGAAGGTTAAATTATTTTCAGTAGGTTGTCAAACAAGGAAGTGAATAATCAATTTCAGAAAGATTTGTCATAAAAATGCTAAAAAAAAAAAAAAGCAAAGTTTTGGTAAAGTTTCTACGATAAAGGGACTCCAGTTTCCTAGGAAAGCTCTTATTTAGACCACTTGATTTCCCCAAAATGTAATACAAAGAACATATTAATGTATATTTTTTTGCAAGTAAGAATTCTAATTTCCCAAAATGTGCCTGAGAATTTTGGTGCTCCTCAATGCTCTATAAACATCATGATACTTACAAGGAAAAGGTAACGTTCTTGAGCTGATGTGTTTCGAGCAGCAAGCTTAAGGATTTGTCCTTCACGTATGAGCTCATTTGAGGGATTAACAATGTCTTCCTCTTCTCCCAACATCTCATAAACCTCTAACAGCTTTTTAAGATTCTCCTAGTAAAGTCAAAGAACAAATGAAAGCTTTAAAAAAAAAGTCACAATTCATTATTTAATTTACCTGGTATTCAAATAACTCAAGAATATTTTTAGGTAAATAAAAGATTGAGAAATATAGTACAATTGCTTCATTCATTCAACAGTAAACAAGCAAACAAACAAAACCTACAGTTTAACCTTGGGAGGATGGGGAGAGCTGGTTGGGTACAATAAAAAAGTACACTGGCTCTGGAGTCAGAAGACCTTGGTACACATCATTTAACACCCCCAGGGGCTCAGTTTCCTCATCTTAAAAATAAGGAAATTAGCCTCTGAGATTCCTTCCAGCTCAAGTTCTATTATCAAAAAAAACTAAGAATTAAATTTATCTGTGACAATATGTATAGCAGAATGCAATAATGAAAAATGTAGCCAATGTTTTTCTACTTGTTTGATAAACTGAGTTGACTTTGCAGGGGCTGGATGACAATGTCCTAACCCTATTGATGGCTAAAGTACAAATAATTCACTAGCCAGGCTTTCTCTCTCTTCTCAAAACCACCTACCATTTTCCGTATTGCACTATTGGAATGACTTGCTGCAGTAGAGATAATTTCTAGCGATTCTATATGGAAAGAAAATCAGAAAAGCAAATAAACATTTTGTTCTTCCTCAAATTACATTGCTGACTAGCAGATAAAATCCAACAGAAAAAGTTATAAATTTGGGATAAAATTCAAACATGAAGCTCCCCGGTTTAAAGTTATTGATCATAGACTTTACTTAACTGGAAATTGAGTTCTAATTGTAATTTCTTTAAAAATGGGAGTGGGGGAGGACTTATGGTTTTAGATAGGGCTCTCACTTTAAGATTTATAGTGAATCATAAACTATGAAATTAGCAGAAACAGTACAGTTTTTCCTCTTCTCAAGCTTGTGATCTTAGCAAAAAAAATATATTTTAATTCAAGTTTTGGTGGAATAATTTCCATTGATCCTGTTCTCTGCTATCTAAATGTTATATATTGGAGGCTACAGTTAGATTAGGCTAAATGGTCATCCTACCATGCAAAAAAAAAAAGTTACTTTTAGCATCATTCCAGTCTAAGGAATCAGGAGGCAATTTTCTTAGATAGTCTTTAAGGAGCATCTCATATCGAGGTATTCGCTGCACAGGCTCTAGCATGTGATGCTGCAGTGTTAAATTCCCACAGATCTTTTGTTTCTGGAGAGAGAAAAGATATTTTAAAAACATTTATTTTTATTCATTTAACGTAAAGTAAGTCACTATGCAAAAGGTTTTTATTTGGAGCAACAACACTAACGCAGGCAGAAGGGAAGACAAAGTGGAATTTTCAACATTAGAATTCCTGGTGAGTAGGAACCATTTCACTATTTCAGCTCAAAGGCTTGGTAAAGGCAAATCAGTAAATAATTTTCTAGATCTTTTTAGCACGGAAAATCTCATTAATGAGAGTCATAGTATACCTTCATGCTAACTCTTTTTCTGTTGAACTGAGTAGAAACAATTTTATAATTACTCCAAATGTCAGTGCTTTTGAACTTAAACCATTCTCTCAATACCTGTACTGTTACATCTGAATATGAAAATCATTTGACAAGATATTTATTTTAGATAAGCCCTTTATGCTTCCTAGAAACTATAAGATGAAAATTTATTACCCTTTCTTAAGGAAGAACAATGTTGACAATATCTTTTTTTTTTTCCCAGTTCATAGTTAGCAATGAAGAAAAATATTTCCCTCAGATAATCCCAAAGTTTTCCTACATTCACATTAACAACAAAGGAGGTCATAAGATTATAGACTAGGAGAGATTTTAGAGATTATTTAATCCAAGATTCTCATTATACAATTGAGGAAAGTGAGTAACAAAGAGGTTTAAATGACTTGCCCAAAGTGAGTCAGGTAAAGAAGGGGAGGAGATAGGATTTGTAACTAGCTCCTTGGAATACCAATCAATGCTTTTTATTTTTTTTACTTTTACTACTAGTAGAAATTTTTTAAAAGTTTAAATGGCACAAAATATTTCAGATGATATAAAAATCTATTAATTTTGTTGTAGATTCTATTTAACTACTTCTGCTTAGTAGAAATGTATAATAAAAGTCAGCAAGAGAAAGTATTCTAAATTGTTCTCAGATATACATAAGGATGTTGTTGGTATTCACAGTGGTGTTTCTAAGGTAAAACAGAAAGGAATTTCAGTGCACATAAGTAAAGTCAGGTTAATGTAAACGAAGTACACACACACATATATAACACATTCAATACATAAGTACTGCTATGTACATATTGTCACCCCCTTTAGAATATGAACTCCTAGAGATCAAAACTATCTTACATTTCTTAGTATTCCTTAGCACTTAGCAAAGTGCTTTGACACAGTAAAAATTTAATAAGTGTTTTTTCATTCATCCATTCATTAACAAAGTACTTTTTGGGACATGTAATATAAAGATTTAAAAAATATATTTACATCTAAGGTTTCCCTTCTTTCTTGCCTATGGCCACTATTTCTTTACAATACAGATTCCAAGTCTCTCATCCCTTCCTTTCTCCTACTGTCCCTGAGCAGTGTTAGGCTCAAGCTTTTATTATTTCAACTTCAGGAACAAACTTAAGAAGATACTTCTACAGGGTCACTCATGCGTCTTTTGCAGCCTCTGGGGAAAGGAGGCATCGCAGATCATGAGGAAGACCTGAGGTCTTCATTAGAGGGAGCCATGGACCCTTTACCAAAGTGCTATTGACTTAGAGCTTTACCTCAGTGGTTTTGCTTGTAGATTGGACAATTTTGGACCCCACATCCTCCACAGAATGGGAAAATGGCTCATAAAAATGTATAGCTGAAAGAGATCTTTCATGTTTTAACAATCCACTATTACAAAGAAAAATATTTATAGATGTGACAGTCCTATTACCTGAATTTCTTCAATCACTGATTTAAATTGAGCTATGCGTTCAGTCATGGTTTTAACTAATTCCATTGCATTATCAAAGCCTTTCACATATTCTCCGTACATTTTGAGGAAAGGAGCCAACTTCTGTAGGATGTCACCAATTCTAGGAGTAGTTTGCCTGTAGAATAAAGCAAGTAAATAGATTATTAACGTCTCTTATGCTTTGAGTAAATTAACAAAATTATAGAGAAGTCAACCTTGTCTTCTCCATATCAAAACTATTGAATCTTAGGGAGTAGAAAGTACTGTGCCCATGAGTCAAAGGTATAAAGTTCTCCCTTAGAGCTTAAAATCCTGATCAGCCTTGTCTCTTCCCATCTAAAAGCAGCTGGAGACTAGAGGCAGCAGCACCTTCAATAAATATCCCAATTATAATTTTTTAGGCTACAAATGCAGTATGTTATTTACCAGTACTTTCTGGGTAAAAATACATATCTGTAATGCCCTATTTCAAAGGTCCCTTCCACAGAGGCTATAGAAACTATTACTGTCTTTTTAAGATCATAGGTGCCATGAGGGACAATTCTAACCGTTACTGTGAGGTGCTTACAAACTCACTATGGAGTCAAGGGTAGCGTGTATTTTTATTGCTGAACCATAAACAGGAGTATGTTGGAGCCAGCTAGTAGGCACTATGTAAATGCTTGTTCCCTTCCCTTTTCCTTCAGCTATCCCTAGGAAATCAGCAAACCCTACAAATTAGGGCTTGATTTATCGTCTTGTTAATTATTTATAACTTAAAGTGATGAAAAAATGCTAATAATGCACATGAAACTTAAAAGTATGTCTTGTGCATTCTTTTTTTGGGGGAGGGGGTGGTAGCTGGTTGTTAAACATTTAATAACATAACTCTGAGCCATAAGGCTGTGTAACATAAACTAGAGGAAAAGACAAAAACGAAGAAGAGGCAAAATTTCTTTCTTGTTCTAACGATCAAAAAAGTTGTTCTATGGAAAGACAAAGAAACACTTAAGAATCTGAAGAGACTGTTAAGAGTGATAATAGAAGAGGTAATAGAAGTGGTGAGAGAGGTAATAGAAGCCCAATGGACTTCTTGGCTAGAGAGAGACCGAGAAAACCAGGATTTCTTCTTTACAGACTACTTTGACCTTTATCTAGCAGGGAAGTTGAAGAGAATAACTGGGATGAGACATCTGTGAATCTTGAAGGTTCTTAATCTTGAGAGTTAAGTGGTGGGGCTGGGTTTTCAAAAGTAAGAAAAAACCAGCAGCAATCAACAGTGACGGTTTCAGGTGACTCTGGGTGTGATTTTTTTTCTTCACATTTAAAGAAGTGTAAAGAATTATTGATGTTATTTGTGATATGACTGATTATATTGTTAATACATCCAGTAAGTAATCAATTCTAGGAGATTCAATGAGTGGTGGGGGTGGGGAGATGTAATAGAGAGAGATGTGAGAATCTGTTAAAAAAGAAAGAGATTTCTCTAGTTTATCATATAATTTTTGCTGAACTGAGTTGGGAGTCTGATCTTAGGTGACATGAGAGATCTTTTGAAATTTTATCAATAAGGAAAAATGCAAACATATTCCTAGATCACCCTGGAATTTGAGATAATTAAATATGGGAATGTATCAAGTGGCAGACTGAGAGAGACTGACCTATAAATAAGGATGGCAGGCCCTAGAACCTTGCCACATAAAATACACACTATTGGCTGGTTTTGGTTTCTGGCATTTGGTTAAAAACAACAACAACAACAACAACAACAACCAAGCAACCCATATCTTAGTAGCATAGGCAGTATTCTTATCACTTAAACCCATCATTTAAAAATCATTTTTTCTTACCATTCCTGCATTCGTTTCTCTAGCTCTGGCAAAAGGAATTTACTGTGGAATGCATTTATTGATGAAATATTAGAAAATATCTTGTTCACCATCTCTGCTGGAAATGAGCCTCGATTAGCTTCTTCCAACAGTTTGCAATAAAATACCTGAAGCGAAAGAACGGAATGAGTATTTTTGAATGCTAAAAAAACTTTAAAAACATGATTAAAGGATTTCATTAAGATTTTATTTTTAGGAGTACATACTTTGGTCTAGTATAATGGGGATAGTCCATGCTTAGTAGTGAAAAGACCTGGGATCAAACCTGTTGTGAATGACTAAAAATCTGGATGACCTTGGGCAATCACTTAACCTACCTCAGTCTCAAAACAGTGTCTTGTCCACAGTGGGAACTTAATAAATGCTTGCTTAAATGAATTGTACTTATGAGTCTTTTTCCATTCACTTTTCCTGTAGCACACTATATGTCCTAATACGGAACTTACTGCATACTTTTTTAATGTAATAATTTGTACATCTGTTCTGTACTCCTACTGGGCTATAAATTCTCTTAAGGAAGAGAACATATTTTACATATCTTTGTATTCTGCACAATGTCTTTTACAGAGACAGTGTTAATACTTTTATACTGAACTTTCAGTACTTGGAATTTTAAATGCTCAGTAACAAATATTAATGTCCAATTGATGGACAATCTAACAAGGTAATATAAGATAAAAATATTCCTATATATATACAGGTAATAACTGTATTTTAAAAATGAACAATTGTTGTGCTTCGCTAAGGTTATTGAATTTCCTATTTATTATGATGAATATAGGTAGGAGATCTATTCATTGACAAGTATCCAGATGGTTGCTAAATATGTAAATTCACTACCTTTGCATTTTCTAGAGAGACAAAAAATGATGATTCCAACACATAGGTAGCAGTTGGATAATATAGCAATTAGGACTTCCTAGTTCAAAGGAAGGGAAATGTATGGCAAAAAGCTTTGTAATAGGTATTATCAGGACAGACATAAAAAAAATCAAAAAAAAAATAGACAGCAAAAAAAATCAGGCTCATTAATATAGCTAAGTATCTAAATATGCAATTTGTAGTTACAGAAGAAAAGTCCAAATGTGAAAGAAAAGAGTAAACTGAGTGAAAATGATTTTTAAATGCTATCCAAAGAATGATTTTTTTTTTTGGTTAAAATTCTTCAAGTAAATGGCATATAAAGAGAGAATTCTGGGAAGATGGTGAAGTAGGTCAGAAAATTCCAAGCTCTCTAGATTTCCCCCACAAACAAATAGCACTTCAGAGTGAACATAGAGCAGTAAAAATAAACAAGATCTTATTTGGTTGTCCTATTGGGAAAACCAGATAAGATCTCAAGGAAAATCCCAGGACCTAGAGGTGGTCCCTGTGAAATGTAAACAACTCCAGGCTGGTTCCACTGAAACAGCAAGAGGCAAGCCCTGGAGCTAGCTGGCTTGGGAGGTAGCCTTGGCCACAGAAACATTAACCTCCCAGGCAGTGTGGAGAGTTGGGCTTCTGAGCCAGGGAAGATTGAGGGAACCTCTGCTAATAAGGAATGACAGACCTAGCAGTGCTGCTGAGACATAGCTCTGGGCAAGAAGCAACCAGCGCTTGCTGACTGAATACAGAAGCAGTGAGGCAGACACCCTACTGGTTGTGGGCACTTATAGGAGGGAAGAGTTCTTGGTTTCAGTTCCAGGGCAGAGGGGAGAACTGAAGGAAGACCTGGGCCGGGGGCACTATCCCCCATATCCTGGGACTAGAGGTGATTACAAAAAAAAGATGCTACAAATTTTTTAAAATGAGCAGACAAAGGAGAAAGAATCCAATTACAGAAAGTTACTATGGGAATAAAGAAGACTGGGGTTAGTCTTCAGGGAAAATACTGAAGCAAAAAGTCTCCTCTGCTCAAAAGAGTAATGTCAAATGGTCACCTGTCACAAAAAAATTCATAGAAGAACTTAGAAAAGACTTCAAATGAGAGAGATTGAGGAAAAATTTTTCTTAAAACTAAGAATAACCCAAGAAAAACAGTAAGATTATGAAAAGAAAGTAAACCAACTAGAAAAGGAAATTCATAGCCTTAAGGAAGAAAATGATTCATTATAAATTTGAAATGGGCAAGAGGAAGCCAGTGAATGTATAAGAGACAAAGAACTAATAAAACAAAATATAAAGAATGAAAAAAATAGAAGACAATGTGAAACGTCTCAAGAAAAACATTGGTAGAACAGACCAAGAAGAGAAAAGATAAGAATAACTGGACTACCTGAAAGCTACTATTAAAAAAAAGAATGCTGATACAATAATATAAGAAATAATTAAAGGAAACTGTACAGAAATGTTAGAACAAGAGGAGAAAGCAGAAATACAAAAGATCCACTGATTACCACCTGAAAGCGATACTGTGAGGAAAATCTACAGGAATATTCCAAAATCACAGTTCAAGGCAAAATATGAAAAACAAGAAAAAAAAATTAAATATGTCACAACTGGAATCACACAAGATCTAGTAGCAGTGATACTAAAAGACTGCAGGTCTTAGAATATTAAATAGCAAAGAGCAAAAGAACTGGGGTTGTGGCCGAAAATATCATACCCAGCAAAGTTAAGCATAAACCTGAATGGAATAAAAAAGACATTTAATGAATTGCCAGACTTTCAGGGTTTTCTTAAAAAACAAACAAACAAACAAACAACTGAACTTCAGAGAATATTTGACATATAATATCTAAGAGAAATAAAAGGTACATATAAAGGCCTAATTACATGGGAATCAGTATGGACAAACTATTTACTTTTTATATGAGGAAATGTAATATGCATGTCTAAGATTGTTATTAATGATTGGGTAGTTTGAAAGAAAGATGGAGATAGACCTGAGTATATAATTCTAGAAAGTAAAACCATCTAGGAAAAGGTATAAATAGTAATTATCTTATATAAACGAGGTGCAAAGGAAGAACTGACACAGAGGAATTAGATGGAGGAGGGTTGGTAGTTCTAGAGCCCTACTTTTCATTAGGAATGAGTTTAAGAGAGAACAATACATATATACATACATATGATACAGATATATGTACATATCCATATAATACATATATGGATATAAAAGTCTTCTAAATTTAGAAAGAAATAAAAGGCTAAGGGGAAAGGGAGGGGGAAGAGGACAAAGAAGAGATTTTTTGAGGAGAGGGGGAGGAAACAGGATAAGGATAGGGGTAATAGAAAGGTATTTAGATTAATGGGAATGAGAGGATACGGGAGATATGCATGGTGGGAGGGTAGGTTAAGTAACAAAAGAGGGCAAAGTACCCGGTAGAAGTAAATTAAAGGAATCAGGTGGGATAGGAAATAACAGATACATAAAATCATAAAATAATGATCAGAAGTATAATTTATTAGGGACAAAAAGTAGGCATAGTGATCATGATCTAAGAAAAAATTAAAGCTAAAATAGATTTAATCAAAAGAGAAAAAATAAGAAAACTACACTACTTGCCAGTTATAATCAATATCATTTTAGATTATTTAAAATAACTAGGCAGTGTAAGGTTGAACTATTGCTGTGGTGTAGTAAAAGATAAGTAGGTGGATTTAGAAAAATATGGAAAGACTCAGACTTAGGAAGGAAGAAGTTATCCAAGGACTTCCGGAAGCCAAAACGGTTGAGTAAGAAGTGGCTCTCACTCTACCTTACTAACTTCTGAAAGCCTAGAAAATATTGCTCGAGGAAAAACCCTCGAACTGCTGAGCCAGCAGAAAGACAGGGTGCATCAGCCTTATACCTTAAGAGCCTGGGGGATTAACCAAAAAGGCACCTCTCATTCTGGGGCAGGGGGAGCAGTACAGGGCAGGAGGT
>JAQQSZ010016989.1:0-10902 GCA_028646595.1 Phalanger gymnotis
GACCCAAAGATTCCCCACCCTATCATCAATCTACTCATGAGCTTTCTCAGCCTACTTAGGTTTGATCTTTTTTTTTCTTCTGTTTTTGTTTTTTGGAGGGGAGAGGGCAAGACAATTGAGATTAAGTAACTTGCCCAAGGTCACACAGCTGGTGCATGTCCAGTGTCTGAGGCTGAATTTGAACTCAGGTCCTCCTGGCTGGTTGCTTTACTCACTGCACCACCTAGCTGCACCATAGGTTTGTTCTTAAATAACAGTCAATCACCAAGTCCATAGTGGAAGGCTTCCTAATTTGATAGGACCTGACAGAGCCCACACTACACTGACCTAAAGTCAGAGCAACCAAGATCATGTTTCCGCCATCATGAGGTTTTGGATGAAAAAAGTAATAGAAGAAAATGTATATTTTTTGTCAAACACAAAATTCAACCATAATCGTTAATCTACAACTATTCTACCTATAAAATTTACTTAAAGATGTTTGCCTTATTAGACTTTAGAAGGAAGAATTATTTGCTTAAACCATGTTTTCTAAAACATTTTAAGTTGATAATTTCTGCTGTTACATTATCTTTATTTCTGAATATATGTCTACCTTTCTTGCTCGGCGAGTAATTTCTGGTAATAAATTTTTTAAAAAGAAATGAATGCATTTCAATAAAACTAAACAATGTATCTACTAAATTAGATAACATAGATAATATCCCATTCTCATAGTTCCTTGACTTTACAAAGTTGGGTACGTGTATACATTTTCTCATTTTTAGGACCAAGCTTATATCCCATATTTCTTAAAGAAGCTTTTCATTAAAATTTGCACTTATGCTTCCTTTTTTGTTTCACTAAATTTCTCTGTAGCAAAAGGTGTCTAGAATCATTCCCTTAATCTTTTTAAAAAATAGCTATTTCAACACCTAAATATTTGAAGACATCATTAAAGCTTTTAGTTATGGGGTTGTGGAGAAGAGGGGTCTTTTAACTTGTTCACCTCCTCTGTTTTGGTCTTCCCACTCCCATCCTTTTTTCCTGACATCAGGAACAACATTAAGGGGAAAATATTGTCACAAAGGCCTACATGAGAGGGGACTTTGGAAAGGGTGAGAGGGAGGCAACACCTTGGTGATGGTGGAGTTTATGGATTATGTTCACATTAATCTCAGGGTTTGTTTATTTTTTTGTTTTAAACCAGCACTAGAATTGTTAACTCATTTTCTTCATTTCAGCTCTCCTTCTAGTTACTGCCATTCATGGTCTGATACAGAAACTGAGAAGGTAAAGTATTGAGAAAAGTAAAGGATAGGCATAGTAACCATGTTTTCCGAACCAAAAATTATGACATATGGTCTGACAAGCATACTCATTTTAAAAGTGCTTGTTAAAGGATGCTGAAAATCAGCATAGTTCCATCACTTCTTAGTTATTTATCATTGCTCCTGATATGCTATGTACTTTTTGTACCCATCATTCACATCTCCATCGTTCTGGGGGTGACCTATAATTTGATCCTTTGCAAACTGTGATTTTCCATGATTTATAATTATATAATATCACTTTGAGAAATAACATATACACACATAACATTTCAGCATATTAACTATATGTAAAATAACTCCGTTGGGTGTCTATTGTGCTGCCTGTCAGAGTCTGGAAAATAGATATTTTCCATCTACTTGGTTTTACCAGTGCGGATGGCTAGTGATTATTTTGAATATGATACTATGCTAGCAAAACAGCCATTGGGGGGAAAGAGTAATGAGTGAGCTTAGAATTTCTGGTCCACAAAACTAATTTATTTATAGTTTATTTTGCATCAGTCGTTACAGTTACTCTAAAGCAGTAGCCATTAAGACCTGCACGACGTCATTCCAAGTACAGGAAAGCTCATTGTCTGGTTCTTTTATTTATTTATTTTAAAAATCTATTCATGCTTGTCTTCTCCATTGCAGTTCTATTCTAGTGACTCATTGTGGTAGGGAGGTGGCCCTGGGTTCTTGAAAGCTACTCCATTGGAACATAAGCTCTGGCATATCCTACCAAGATGAACAGGCTATGAATGTGGGCCTATTGCCAGTTTGTATATCTATTATCTGAATATCAGCCTATCTGGGTTCAGAGAGCTATAATCAACCAGAAGGCTGGAGATTAGATGTCTAATTTTTCAATTTATATCTTGCAAGATCTCAAGGACACCATGTCTTGAGTTGTAGAGCCATTGTAAGCCACATTGTTTTAGGAATTTGAAATTATCAAATAATGCATTTTTAAAGTACTGGAAAAAGTTGCTTTTTCTCTTCTCCCACTCATTTTTCCTTTTTTCTCATCTTACTTTCTATTACTTTCCTTTTCCTCTTAATTCTCAACCTGCAAATCATTCTCCTTATTATGGTCTTTCCCATGTAATATAATTTCAAAGAAAAAATTTCCTAATAATGGAGACACTCATCATTTCCTGAAATAATTTAAAAACGAATTACCCAAGGGAAGCAAGGGCTATCTGAATAATAACACTCTTTTTAGGAGTAATTTCAAATATTAAAGATTATCTATAGTGCAACATTCTTCCTGCTTGCTAGTTTTTTAAGTTAAAAAATTGTGTTCTTCTTTTGGTTTCCTCATTCTTAAGTTTAAAGTCATATTGCCCTTGGGGTCCAATTTCAATATAAAACCTTTGATATCAAAATTTTCTTTTGTTTGAGGAGTCTTTTGGCATATTTTGCACAGAATAATTTTAATGTGATGTTAACATTATTGAAAAAAAATAGAAGTTGCTGTGAAAGATTTAGAAGGACTTTTTAATTTCCCCTTGATACTTTGTTTCTGGGGCAGCTATGTAGTACAGTAGATAGAGCACCATGCCTGGAGTCAGGAAAATCTGAGCTCAAATTCAGTTTTAGACACTTGCTGTGTGACCCTGGACAAGTCACTTAACCCTGTTTCCTTCAGTTTCCTCATCTGTAAAATGAGCTGGAGAAGGAAATGGCAAATCACTTTAGTATCTTTGCCAAGAAAACTCCATATGGGTTCACAAAGAGTTTGTGTTGTTAATTAAGGTGGGACTTTTTTTTTTCTTCACTGTATTCTCTTTGAGAATGCTAAAGCAATCAAGTGTCTTTGATTAAGCCTTACTAGGTGCAAAGACCCAAGCTCACACCCTTTTGCTGATTAGGTGTGAACAGGGTATAAAAACTAAGAGGTTACCTTTTATTGGGGTCTCACTCATGGAAGGAGTGTTGAGACTCTGGGCAAGCTGTTGTAACTGCCCCCTGGCTTTGCTAACCCAGAGGTTGGTTTGTATTTGCTCTGTTTACATAACTTATGTTTGTAATTTATTTGTATTTGCTCTGAAGTTCAGGGTGTTGGCTTTTCTTCCTGAACTAAGTGAGTTATATTTGTATGTCTGATTAAAGTGAGATTATTAACCCCTTAAAGTTACTTTTCTTAGTAAAGCAGATCAAAAGAACTTGTGCTGGCAGCCTTCTTGGTGTTGGTCTTGTGTTGGTCTTCCAACCCCACAACAGCTGCTACTAGCCAAACTGTTGATACAATGACGGAAAACCACTAAACAACAAAACAAACTTTGTTTTTTCCTCTGATAGTAGCCTCCAAATGATTAGGTACAGCTCATTAGTATAGTATAGGCCCAATAATTAGATTAAGTTTAGAGATAAATATCCCCCTCCCATCCCCAAACCACCACAAAATGGCATCCTACTTAATTAACTAATTTGCGGTTATACATTTAAGAGAATTTTTTTTTGTAGACAATAAGAAATTACATAGGTTTACTTTCAAATTAATTTACCAAAATATGTTACATGTCTTGACCACAGGGCCAACTAAATCTGCCCTTATATGATGGGAGAGGAACCTCAAAGTGTTTTATCAGGTATGCAGCTTTTGCTAAACTTGAGACACAGAATAATTAAAGAATCTCTTCTAAGAAGAATCTGGGATGATATAGTAAGTATGGCTGCAGACAATGAGATATCCAGAGAGATATATACAAACCACTCAGTGTCTCAGTTTCTCTTCTCTGTGGCTCTACTCACCATCCTCGTAACTTTCAGGACCAAAGTGCCTCTCCCTAGCCAGGGCTCCCTCATATGTGTTTACATCCTCCTCTAGAATGTTAGCTTCCTGATCGTAGGGGCTATTTTTCCTTTTGTATTTACACTTCTAGCAACTAAAATAGTGCTTGGTACATAGTAAGTATTTAATAAATACTTTTAAAATTAATTTTATTTATCTACACATTCATTCATCCAGAAAGGGTTGGTTGGCCAGTAGAGCAGATAAATATAAACAGAAAAGGAATCCCTATTTAAGTCAGACTATGAAACTGCTAGACTATTCTACCATTTAAAAAAATTTTTTTTTTTATTTTTTGGAATGGGGGGAGGGCAGGGCAATTGGGGTTAAGTGACTTGCCCAAGGTCACACAGCTAGTGAATGTGTCAAGTGTCTGGGGCCAGATCTGAACTCAGGTCCTCCTGACTTCAGGGCCAGTGCTCTACTCACTGTACCACCTAGCTGCCCACCCTTTTTTTTTTCTTTTTTTGGAGTGGGGGGAGGGCAGGGCAATTTTTTTTTTTTTGTAAAAAGCATTTTGTAAACTTTAAATCCATATAAAAGTCAGTTTTTATTATTCTTTTGAATAATTTCCTTGTTCTGGCCCCTTTATTCCTTGTATGTAATTACTCAGCAATAGTCATTTTGTATATCAGAAAAATTCAGTATTTTTCCTTAGACTTAAATACCATGAATGAATATAGTTGATTGGTTGGAAACACTCACCAACTGAAAAAACCCACCTGCTCCAATCTTAA
Organism: Phalanger gymnotis; assembly: GCA_028646595.1. Classification (NCBI taxonomy): domain Eukaryota; kingdom Metazoa; phylum Chordata; class Mammalia; order Diprotodontia; family Phalangeridae; genus Phalanger; species Phalanger gymnotis. The sequence continues at coordinate 4,827 of JAQQSZ010016989.1, forward strand.
TTCTGTAGACAAACAGACTTGCTTTTCCTGTTGTACTAATATCATCTATAGCGGATGACAAAGCATTTCCTTACACTAGGGTCCATAGAATAGATGGGGGGGTAGAGTTGAGGTCTGTGAACTTCGATAGGAAAAAAAATGTTTTTATTTCAACATAATTGGTTTCTTTGGTAATCCTATGCACTTAATTTCATGTATTTAAAAACATTATTTTGAGAAGGGGCCTCTAGGCTTCACCACACTGTCAAAGAACTCCACAAAACACACACATACACAATCTCTTATCTTTAGTAACCATGGGAAGAAAGAAAAATCTTCCAAGTATATTTGCTTCTATCAAGCTGGCCTATTTCTTCATATACCTAGCTTCAAAATTGTTGGTGTTAAATAATTCTTCAGCACCCCTTTGTAGGTAGCTCAGAACATTAAAAGGCTTAAAAAACTCCTAAATTCTTGCAGCATAAACCACATTTCCACCTCTTAGGCTTAAGCTATTACATCTGCTTTCAGCTGCCATCTGGCTTTGAGCCTCAGCTCTCAGTGTATCCATGTATGCTTTCACATTTGGCCACTCAAATATCCTGTTGGTTGGTCTCTCTCTTTTTGTCCATCTCCTTTATCCCTCTTAAAGAGGAGGCATGTAGGCATTACTATATCTGCTCCAGCTGTTCCAATTTTCCTCATCTGATTCTTTTTTAAAAGGGCAACATTGTCATATTTATGCCCAATTTAAAAGAAACAAACTTATCAACATGGTATGCATGTTAAAAAGATTTCTCCAAAGAGGTTTTCAGTATTAGAATAAACAAGTATGTCTATCAATCCTACTTCAGAAATGTATTATTTTCATTTTAGTTATTGGGTACTTTGAAGTATCTGGTCTTAGAAACACAAGTATGTATGATTCTCTAATTATGGTCTTGCTGTGCCACATCCGTTGAATTCCTTCCTGTTCTTGACTCATTTATGTTTTGGCTACTAAAACAAATCACACCCAATGGTCATTAAAAGTTAGGTAAAGGTTTTACCTTGTCACTGGAAGAGAGAAACATGGGCACATTTTTATATTGTCACTATTAGCCTGAACTCAATTTTTTTTGGACTGCCTTTTAAAATGTTTTCATTGGTAAAACGTATTTGACTGGGTCAGTCTTGATACCATTGATGCTTGGGATCTTGGGCCAAAGTCAGTGGGAGAATGTCCCTTAGATTAGGCACAGAGAAATGCAGAGAAAGATGAGAACTTGGCTCCTCTTCTTCATTGAAACAAGAGATGCGGTTTGTAGTTGGTTTGTGAAAGAATGGTCCTTTGTGCACCTCTTTGGCAACAAAAGTGCCAGATTAGACTGTTATGGTTTTAAAATAAATCACAGAACTTGTATAAATAATGAAGGACTTCGTGAGAAAAACATGGGTGTAGTTTTTCAGTTTGGTTTTGTCTCCATTGTAAGGAGGTTTTTTTTCTCCTCTAGTTTTATCTAGTAGTGTTTGAAAAAGAATACATTCAGAATTAGATTGTTTGTATTGTAGAAATTGTTTAAGACTGTTCAAATCAGTTAGTTTTACACAATTCCTTAAAGGTGTACTATGTTTTTGTTGTCACTACTTTTTCTATCCACAGCTTACAGCTCTAACATTTTTTTTTCTTTTGGCAATTCTTAGAAGTACAATTTCAAGGCTTGAGAAGGTTCTGATTTTCACTGCAGATAGTTATAATTCATAAAGTGAGGATTCTTGCCTATATTATAATACAAAAATCTTTTCCACAAATGTTTAGAATAATAAGAAAAATAATTTTTATCTGTAGCATTTTAATAGCAATGTTTTTGGCACAGTGTAGCCATTTTCAAAAAAGTTCTTGAATTAGAAACTTGCATCAAGTATTCCTTTACCCTTTGTGTTAAGTAGACACAATTTATTGTGAATATTAAAAATTTGAATGTAAAACTGAAATAGAATTTCATATAAAATAGATTTAAAAACTAAACCAAAAATATTTTGGGTTAAGATTTCATTATAATTTTGACTGCTTTTGGGACCAAATGAACTGGCTTGCTTGAATCTCAATTTGGGCAGGTTATTTAGGCAACCCTTCTGGGCTTCAGTTTCCTCAAAATTCCTGAAAAATGAGGGTAATAGATTAGATGATCTTTAAGGTCAATTCCAGTGATTCTAGATATCTAAAAAGATAACACGATCTAGACCTGTTCCAGTTTCTAATGTCATATAGAGAGGTATTAATTTTTTGCTTTATCTGCTATAATGCACTAAGTAGCCTCTAGAGGCCTGGAAATGTTAATACATCTAACTTAATGCTGGGAAGAGATTTAAACAACTAAAGAGAAAAGCAACCATATGAAAAACACACTTTTTTAAATTAAAGAATACTTCTAGTATTGGTGAACTTATATTTATATCTCTGCTATTAAAGTTATAGACATAATGAAGCTAAATGGCTACATTACATTTTGGCCTTAATTTTTTTTTTGGAGGGTTACAATACCAATTTCATGTATTGTATGTAGATACATACACATGCATGTATATACATATTTATATACACATATACATAGATATTCACACATAGATTGTCATATATACCTGTTATAGCTTGCTATGTCTCTATCCAGAGGCTGGGAACGTCTCAAGATATTTTAAGTTGATACATTCAGTTATAGTTTAACAGTTTAAAGGTAGTACAAGTATTTAATTGGAATAGAAATGGAAACACAAAACAATATGAACATTTTTTGTTCTTCATTCTTCAAAACGGTTATCTTCTCACTCCCAGAGAAGTATAAGGAAGCATTTGTGCAGGTTCCACTTGTAAATTATGGAAAACTGTAAACTCTCTATAGCCTAGGGAATTCATGCATGTAGCTTGGGTATATATCTTGTGAATCACATCATTTCCTCTTCTCACTCACAGCCACCCACTGCTCATAGCTTGTAGTCATCAGTTTAACCTTGATTGAAGCTGTAATAGTACAGAATTTCTACATCTCTGCTGGCTCATATCCTCCTTATCAGTTGGTCAGCAGCCTATTCATCTATTCTGTTGTGAGTTTTGTTTTATAATCTGGACCTCACTAATCTGGCCTAAGTTTTATATCCTATTTTCCTTGTATTTTAATCAGGTCAAAATCTCTGTGACTCTGTGACCTTGTAGGCATTCAGTAACTTCCTTCTTTTCTTCTCTCTTCTCCCTGACAGTCAGCCTCAACTCTTGGGGCTTGTGACATCATGTGAAATGTTGTTCTTAATTGGATGGACTAAGACTTTATTTATGTCAAATAAAGAAGTATAGGTTTGGTCTTATCTGACTCCTGTTACATCAGGACAATATCAGTTTGATGATAGAATTAGCACAGTCAAAATTGTTAATATGGTAGGCCATAATGTTTTCTGAGAGATGCAGAAATTAATTCCAAATCAATGAATATGGAATGCCATTAGTTACCCATTAAGCACAGAAACGTTTTGAAATAATAAAATTTATCTTCAATTTTATTTAAGTGATTTCTTCTCACAATCCTCTCAGTCTACCAGGGCAGAAATTTCCAGAGGATCATCTTTTGCTGATTATTCAGTAAAAGGTATATCAATATGTTACCTCATGCCCTGATCCTAAAGAGGGCAGCAAATAATAACAAAAGTAAATCAGGAAATATGAAAAATAACAAGTTTTGACCATCTGTCAGCTTATTGTGAGGATGACATATACTCAGTGCACTTTTTTTTTCTGAGAGTCATTAAGGTTCAAAACTCTATAAACTTGACTTTAGTATTAGTATTTTAATTAGCTAAAGGATTTAAACTTCTCTAATGGAAAGCATTACTGACTCTCTTTTACCTGTAAGAAAATGCACAATAAAGTTTAATGCCTGCTCAAGGCAATATAGCGAGTAGGTGATGAGACTGGAGATAGAATTCTTGATTCTTTATTATCCATTCCATTCTTAGACTATGAGAAAAACACATTGTTACTATTATATCTATCTGCTCCTTGAATGTCCTTCTGTAAGTCATAGTTATGTGATTTGCTGGAAAAGTCACTTTAAAATTTAACACCACTATAAAAGTCATATACATTATTACTTCAGTTTATCTGCATGTAGATGGACCAATTACTGTATGTAGTTAGGTCCATATCTGCTGAGAGACAGATGGCTTCTCTATTGCCCATTGTTTAATTCTTTAGTCCCCTAATCTGCTTACTTAAACAGTTCATTTAAACAATTACAATGTGTATTTCACCTTCTCTTGAATATTTGTTGTTAAATTTTTGAGGCTTACTTTTATACTTTCCCTTAATTACTAAATTGTGAAAGTGGCTAGAGTTGTTTTTCTCATGAATTTCTTCCTTTTTCTGGAATTGATGGTTTTTGCAGAGAACATTACTAGGGTCCAAAAACAACTTACATCAATAATAGACAATACATTTTATAAAATGCATTCATCTACATTGTCTTATTGGAGCCTCTCAACACCTCTGTGAAATGAGTAGAACAAATATTGCTCTTTCTGTTTTATAGACAAGGAACCTCAAGCTCAGCATAGTTAAATGAATTACCCAATGCTGCATAGCTGGTAAGTGAAAAATCAGGTGTTAACCTGAGTTTAGATTTCTAAGCCCACGTATCTTTCTCTTGGACTATACTGCCTTTCATAGGATAGGGATAGCACTTGACATTTTTCTTCTGCAACTCAAAATCAAGTTTCAGACTTGAAGCTACTCTGTAATTGAATCTCTTTATGTTTTATGTGGAAGGAACCATTTTTTAAAAGATAGCTAACCAATCTGAAACCATGCCCAAAGGGCTACAAACTGTGCATACCCCTTGATCCAAAAATACCACTACTAGGTCTGTATCCCCAAAGAGATTTTTTAAAAGGTGGGAAAAGGACCTATTTGTATGAAAATATTTATAGCAGCTCTTTTCGTGGTGACAAAGGACTGGAAATTGAGGGGATACCCATGAATAAGGGAATGTTTGAACAAGTTATGGTATATGATTGTGATGGAATACTTTTGTGCTATAAGAAATGATAAGCAGGATGAGTTCACAAAACCTGGAAAGACTTACACAAACTGATGCAAAGTGAAGTGAGCAGAAACAGAAGAACATTGTACACAATAACAGTGATATTGTATAATGAACTACTGTGAATGACTTAGCTGTTCACAGAAATGCGATGTTCTGAAACAATTCCAAAGGATTTGAGATGAAAAATGCTATCCATCTCTGGACAAAGAACTGAAAGTCTGAAACCAGTTCAAAGCATATTATTTATTTTCAGTTGAGTAAAGAGGTAGAAATCTGTAAGGGGAGGAAAGAAAGAAGGCATAATGAGCAAAAGAAGACATTTAGTGTTTACTATTCATTCTAGAGCTTTTGCTTGATGTAAAAGATAGTGACTAGAAGGGCAATCAACATCAACTGAAGATTTTTCAAAATTGGGAAAATTAGTGTATGTTTGGATTTGATTAAGAGACTTTGTATAGGATGAATTCACAGGGAAATGAAGAAACCTTAATTTCTATGTTAGCTATTTTCTAAATAATATTTTACCCAATTACATGTAAAGACACTTTTCAACATCCATTTTTTAAAAATTTTGAGTTCCAAATTTACTCTCTCCCTTCCTCACCTCCCTGCTCCTCAAGATGTTAGGCAATTTGATATGTTACACATGCCTAATCATGTAAAATATATTTCCATATTTGTCATATTGTGAAAGAAGACACAGACCAAAAAAACCCCTACAAAAAAGTTAAAAAAAAAGTTATTGCATTAGACAATAAGTTCTCAGAGCTATAAGGGATATTTATGGTTTGTTTTAATTTTTAAAAATCAACCCCATAAGGGGGCGGAGCCAAGATGGCGGCTGGGAAGCAGTGACTGGCGTGAGCTCCCCACCAAGTTCCTCCAAAAACCTATAAAACAATGTCTCTGAACCAATTCTAGAGCTGCAGAACCCGCAAAGTGGCAGAGGGAAGCAGGGCCCCACCCCAGGACAGCCTGGATGGTCTCTGGGTAAGGTCGGTCCCACACGGACCTCCCAGCCCCCAGCC
>JAQQSZ010016990.1:0-10901 GCA_028646595.1 Phalanger gymnotis
AAAATCTTATATTTAGAGAGAGTATTTGAAAAGTTAAAGAGACCTCAGATAATATTCATATTTTGTAGATGAGATCCAGAGAAGTAAAGTGACTTAGCAAAAGACAAATACAAAATTTATTTTGGAAATTAATCTTTAATTAATAAGACTTAGCATGAGTACTGCAAGTCTCTCATAGAATATGTCTTTGAATCCATTGTTACTTTTGGACTCTTAAAAAAAAATCAGAGAGAAGGTGGGGCAAGAGAAACATTTATTAGAATTAAAAATGAATCTCATACACAAGACAATGGAAAATAATATAGTGGGTGGAAATAGCCTGCAACATGTAAGCGATGAGGAACTTCCAAAAAAGAGGAGCAGACATCCTCCAGAAGATGTATGATACAAAGAAAAGGTGGGCTGGCCAGGTAGCAGAGCAAGTGAGGACAAGTTGATAGACATTCAGTGTGCCCTCATGATAATTGTATAGTGTCAGCAGAGATTGAGGTAGGCCTCTAGCATGTTGAATGAGCCCCCTCTGTTGAATATATGGGAGAACATAGCCAAGAGCCACACAGGATGAGTATCTTGGGCATCAGAAGGAACTCCCAAATTGATATGATCACAGAGCACTCCTTAGACCTTGGGCTACATAGAGAATGGAATGCATCCAATCCATATCCTCCATGATGACCTTACTGCATAAGGTCATTAAAATTGGTGCTGGACATATTTCTGTAGCACAGGTAGAGCTGAATTTTCCCCTCTCCTGGGAACTGTTAGGTAAATAGCATGAGAAACCTTCGGAATAGCCTTAGAAAACCCTACCAGACTATCAAAATTAGTCTAGAAATCCTACCCCAGGATTTCGAGTAAGGGAAGCTGCTATCTATTCTAGATTTAATGTAGTAGAAAGAAAACTGGCGTAAGAATATTAAAGTTCAAATCCTGGCTTTGTAACACATTAGTTCTTTGAACTTTGCAAAATAAGGACATTGGGATTTAAAATGATCTCAAAGGGCCTGTCTAGCTCTGAATCCCATGATCTAGGTTCTGCCACAGAGAGGCTCTGTGACTTCACCTTTCTAGGCCCCAGTTTCCTTATCCATAATAAGGACTAGAAAATTCATTTCACTTTCAATGGCTAATGTCTAATCCTATTTCCTTGAAGACTCTGTGTTAATTGTCTAGGATTTGTCTGAAGTAGGTACTAAAACTTCTAGTCTTTTGCCATCAACCAAGTCAGCTTGAATCTCTCTTCCCTAAAAGTCAGATGCTAACCAAGAGCTCATAAATAGTGCTCAGTGCATATGTGACCACATCACTCCCATTTCCTAAACTCTCGCGTCCTCCTGTCACCCCCAAGATCCAATGTAAAGTCTTCTGTTTGACATTCAAAGCCCTTCACAGCCTGGCCCTCACCTACTTTTGCAGTGTTCTTAATACCTTGCCTTCCCTCCCCCCGGCCCACTTTCTGTGATCCAGTGACACCAGCCTCCTTGCTGTTCCTCACATAAGATGCTCCATTTCCTGATTCAAGTTATTTTCATTTGGAAATTAATCTTCAAAAAATAAAATTTCAGAGCCTCCTTTGTGGCATGAAGAACTCAGCAAAGAAGAATTGGTACAGAAGCTCAATTCCACCACAAAGAGTGCCGACCACTTGAATGGCCTCCTTAGGGAGACTGAAGCAACCAATGCGATTCTTATGGAGCAAATTAAGGTGAGTCTAACCAAAGTCACCGGTGAAGTTATGTCAATATTTGTAAGCATTCGTTCTATGTGACATGCCCGTTAAGCCTATCTGCAACATGTTTTATGGATAAAAGGTATAAAGCATGAACTACTTGAAATTCAAGAAACATTAATTCATCAAGCATTGATTGGGCCTCTCTTATGTGCAGAACATTGTTCTAGAGCCTTAGGAGACCTAAAAACGTAGCCCTTCCCCCTATGGTGCTTGCCATCGAAAAGAGGGACGAAACAAGTGTGGTTAAATAACTATGATGACATTATGGGATGTGTTCGTTGGAGAACTGCAAAACCAAGTACCTTTGTGTAAAATTCAAGGCAGATGTTTTTTATCCACCCACAGATCCAAGAAGGCTTAAGGATGAGATCCCAGACACTGGGATCAAGTTTTAAAGCATGGGCAAGAATTCTCATACAGAAGAGGGAAAGTGGGGGGTTGTTCTAGGCATAGGTGACATTGTAACCTACGAGATGGAGGGACAGAAGAAACATGATGACTTCAGAGAGTAATGAACCTGGTTAGCTATATAATCAAGTAAGTCTGAAAGAGAGCATGCTCTCAGATTGTGGAAAGCATCGAATGCCAGGTAGTGTTTGAACTTTACCCAGCACAAAGGCACGAAAAGATGTTGAGCAGAATAACATGACTTGAGCAGATTTAAGTATAAAAGAAATCATTTGGACTGAGGAACTCCTATGTGCAATTCATTTATCAAGTTTACTGCCAGACAAAGAATGTGGTGTGTAGAGCAGCACAAGACAGCCCTGCACACAGTGCTTCTTGAAACCTTTAAGAACAATTGTGGATGAGGCACATTTTACATACTGCAAATACGGGATGATTCACCTCTGTTTGCCTTGATAACTCAAACCTCAGAATGGGGGCGGGAGGGAGGGATTTGGCTGACGTTTATGGAATTACACAAATGACCATTTGAGACCTCTGGGAAAAAAAGACCAGATTAGTGCCTTTATCCGTGTTTTTGGATCTCTTTTTCTTTATAGCTTCTCAAAAGTGAAATAAGAAGGTTGGAAAGGAACCAGGAACGGGAGAAGTCAGTAGCTAACCTAGAATACTTGAAGAATGTTCTGCTACAGTTTATATTTCTAAAAGCAGGGAGTGAAAGAGAGAGGCTTCTTCCTGTCATAGACACAATGTTGCAGCTCAGTCCTGAAGAGAAAGGAAAGCTTGTTGCAATTGCTCAAGGTTGGTAAGATTAAATTTTTCCCTAAGTGTCAGACTTAGAGAGTGATTTGTCTTTTGTACACATCTGTATGTGGACATATGTCATATGTGTGTGTGTGTGTATGTATTGTATATCACATATTTCTGTATGTATTCATAAATTTCTTCAAATACTAAGCTCAAGTTATTTGTCTTTTCAATTTTTTAATCTATTGTAGGTATGAAATAAATTTTGTGTTACTCGATGACAAACTTATCTAAGTTTTTAGAACACCAAAAATAGTTATATATTTCAACATAACTACCATTTTCATGTATTTCATAATAAAATGCACAATTTAACCTTTCAGCTTCTTGAAAGGTAATTGTGTTGGTGATCCTTAATCCTAAATTCCACCAAAAATATGCTTTATTGAATAATATACACTTTTTTTTAAATTGAGCATATACCCATAAAAATTAAGAAGATAATCCCTAGCAGTTTCATGGGCACTTACTGTACCACTTAAAGCGTGAATGTTACTCCCCAGTGCAGAATAACTGAAGAATTGTGTTTTTCAGTTAAAGGATAGAATTATCTTTTCTAAAGTTTTGTTCTTGAAGGAAGATTAGTGCAAGTGTTTCTATTTTGAAATATTTTTTGAAAATCTCTGCAGAACAGTTTGGAACTATGCCCAAAGCACTGTAAAACTGTGCATACTCCTTGATCCAGCAGTACCACTGCTAGGTCTATATTGTAAAGACATCTAAAAAAAGGGAAAGGGACCTATTTGCACAAAAATATTTATAGCAGCTCTTTTTGTGGTGTCTAAGAATTGGAAATCAAGGGGATGCCCATCAATTGGGAAATGGCTAAACAAGCTGTGGTCTGTGATTGTAATGGAATATTATTGTGCTATCAGAAATGATGAGCAGGATGCTTTCAGAAAAACCTGGAAAGACTCACATGAACTGAGGCATAGTAAAGCAAACAGAACCAGGAGAACATTTTACGCAGCAGCAGCAATATTGTTCAGTAAAGAACTATCTATTCTCAGCAATGCAGTGATCCAAGACAATCCCAAAGGACTGATGATGAAGCATACCACCCCCAGAGAAAGAGTCGATATTCACTTGAGCATGCTGTTCACTTTTTTCATTTTTTTCCTTTTGAGTCTTATACAAACTGACTAATATGAAAATGTTTTACTTAATTGCATATGTATAACCTATATCTGATTGCTTATCGTCTCAGGGAACAGAAGAGAGGGAGGGATAGAATTTGAATCTCAAAACTTTAAATAACAATTTTTTTAAAAAATCTCTTTTCAGTTTAGATATATAAATGTACTCAGCACTTTGTGCATTTTTTTTGTAGCTTCATAAGGGCAAAGTTAATAAATATCGATTATGGGGAAACAGAAGTATGTAATGACAAGAGAATTGCTCTTCTGAATAATAGTTCTTGTAGTCATGTACTTATTTAACATGTATTTTTAAAGAAGTCTCAGTTCCTAAGTTCTTTTTTTTGAGGCAATCAGGGTTAAGTGACTTGTCCAGGGTCCCACAGCTAGTAAGTAGCTGATGCTGGATTTGAGCTCAGATCCTCCTGACTCCAGGGCCAGTGCTCTGACCACTGTACCACCTAAATGTCCACAGTTCTTAATTTCTACAGGTACATTTTTAGATTAGGCCTTTTAAATTTTCATGTTTATTTTGACTTACAACATTGTTTGGAAACTGAGAACTCTCATGAATTAGTCAATTTGATAACTACTGCTATTTTCCCATAAGAGAATAAGTATAGTGTTATGTGTCATTCCCCCCGCCCCCCCCCCAAGGAGAAAAAAAAGAATTTTAACATATAACTAACTAATGAACTTGGGATGGAATATAAAATACAGAAGCCCTTTGGGAGTAACCAGTTACAGTAAATTTTTGATTTCTTGGATTTTATTGCATATGTGTATATCTTCGATACTGAAGAATTTAAATAGATTTTTTTCTCTCTACAAAGGTGAAGAAGAAGGTACATCTCGACCCTCTGGATGGGCATCCTACCTACACAGTTGGTCAGGCCTTCGATAGCATGGTGATGAGAGAAAGTTTTTTGAGCTTGTAACCAAATAGAATGTTTGTGACAAAAATAACCCAGACACATGGAGTCTCTTTGTTTCTTTTGTGAATTTGTGTATGTGTGCACAAACAGGATTTATGTAGGCAAAAAATACATCAACAGCAGCTTAAAGGGTTGATGTCAGATGTCAGTCCTTCAGAGAACAGATGCTTCCAAGACCATTTTTTTTGTGGTCCTTTAACTATGCTGCCAGTGGAGATTGGCAGGGGGTACCTATCCTCTCACTCTTTAGTGCTTCTGGATCCTGTTCTTGCTTAGGAATGCTATAAGTTCTGAGCCCAAATTTTGGTCCCATAAAAGAACTGGAATTTAGAGCCTTTAGTGTTAATTATACTTTGCCAAGGAATGATTTGCAGGAAGTGTTGTTGCTAGAAATTAACTGACAGCAAAATTGATAGGACTTCAAATTTAAAGATATGAAGGAAAATGTACAATTGGAATTTATCATTGGCAAGGTATCCATGAACTTAAATGACTGGATAAAAATACTACAATGAATTACAAGGCTAGGTTTACCGAATTCCACACAAATGTTTTAAAATGTGTTCAGAATATGGACATGCTATTCTTTCAGTCTTTTTGTGTGGCTACAAGAATAAGAATACTATTAAATGATAGAACACTGATCAAAACAGAAACTTTTTATTGCATGATAACCTTTTCCATTCTGTTAAACTATTTGTAAGCCTTCATTGTGTGTTGAAAGTTTGGCTAAATTATTACAAACTTGTTTTCTGTAGCTCTTTTCCATTCCCCTTCCCTCTCCCACCTACACCTCCACACCACCCCATGGCAGATCGGTGAGCATGTGGATCCTCAGAGCCATAGAATTCAGCATCATATTTAAATGAAAGAACACTAGGGAACTTCCTGTATTCATTTAAAGTGTATAGCCCCAAAGGCTTTCCAGTAACAAGGAATGAAAAAAGCATTGGTTCCTTAGAGGTGGCTTCTTGGAGGATTATTGGATTTTCCACAATCTCTGTAACTAATGGAGTGGTGTAGAAAGGGGTTGCTTTCTTCTGACTCTGTGGAATATGTACAATTGGCTAGCAAAATCAGTGTGTTATTTAATCTTAAAATTTGCAAGCAATCTGATTAAAAATTGTTTACTATTTAGTGATGTCAACATGCAACCAGTTTGATGAAGTTCTTTAAACCTGTTGATTTGTGCTTTTAACTTTAAAAATCTCAGCTGGAGAACTGACTTTGCACTTTGTTTACTAGAACATTAACTTCCAAACAAGTTTAAGTGAAAATATGCTGCTGACTTGTTGAGTTTGTTCTTTTAAGAAATTTCTTCTCCTAAGTGACTTTTGTAATGTTTTAGAAGAACAGACCAAAACTAGTGAATGTGTCACATTATATGCATTTGTCTTAGAACTGAAGTTAAATTACACTTCTGTTTTTCTTACTTTGAAAACTGTGAATATAAGTATGCCAATAGCATACAATGTAAAACTTTGATAGTATTTAAAGAAATTTTAATTTCTCACTGACCCTCAGATTTGTGAATCATATACATAATTGTATTGAAATATTGAGTCTATTCATGAATGTAATAAAAATACTTTTGCATGATATAAAATGGTTACTTTAATTACAGGGGGAAATATTCTTTGAGATTTTCAGTAATGAAAACATAATTTATGATTATTTAATAATCACTTATTAAACATGTTTCACTGTGTAATACATTTTCATGGCTAAATCTTTTATTAACATCATCTCTTTGGGAGTTTTGAACCAACTCATGGGTTACAGCTACCACTTCCTCAAAAGTTTTTTAAATGGACTTGGAGAAAATTGTGACCAAACTATCCATATAGCCAAAACTACCCCTATAGTAAGACTGCGTGAAGTTGTAATTCACATTACTTCAAAATTCTCTTTTAAAGACAACATATACTTGAAGATTGTTTAGTCATTGTGAATGAGACATCTGAAAATAGGATGGAAGGTTTTAATTTTTAAATATGAATTATTTGCCGTCTTAGCATGTTTTTGAATTTTGGAAAGGCAATCAAAACCTTTTCCTGATTTTCATTTTGTTTTGGTATAGACACAAAGAAAGGTAAGTTGAGCTGAGAGGTCTTCATTGCCCTTTACAGGTAGCCCTCCATTCAAAATTCTGCTGTTTATATAAGTTCCTTACAAATGAACAGCCACAAAGGAGCAGCTGACCCAAACAGGTGGAGTTCCCTGTATTAGCAGTAAGATAGATAGCACTGTGGATAGAGCACAGGACTTGAAGTTACAACCGAAGTCAAATCCTGCCTCAGACACTTATCTATGTGACTGTAGGCAAGTCACTTAACCTCTCTGTGTCCCAGTTTCCTCAGCTGCAAAATGAGGATAATAATGAGGATCAAATGAGTTAACATAAAGCACTCTGCAAACCTTAACGTATTATATCAATGTTAGTTATAAACTCTCCAGTTTACTTATTATACATAATGAATATAAAGTGTATAGCCAATAACAATTCCAGAGGCTGAATGCCTTAGTAAATGATGTTCAGATTGGTGTCAGGAAAACAATGCCATCTCAGACACACACAGTCAAGTCACAGCTTCTCTGATCAATAAACATTAAGTGCCTACTGCATGCTGGGCACTGTGCTCCAAGACTCAGTTTCTTCATCTGTAAAACTGGAAAAATACTGGCATCTACCCAATGGACTTGTTGAGAACTGAGATAAGGCATTAGGTTTTGCAAACCTAAAATGGGTGTGTAACTAGAAGTTAGGAGAAATGTTAGCAGTGGTATTATCCCTTGTGGTTTATAAATTACATTACATACAATACTTTAATCCCCACAACAACATTGTGTAGTAGATGATACAAATAGTAGCTCCATTTTACAATGAGGAGATTGAGGCCAGGAAAAATTATGATTTGCCCAAAGACATCCCATTATTATTGCATGATAAACATGCATCTTTCTATAAACAAAGTCGGGGGGGTGGGGAAGGCCAGCACAGGGGAGAATACACCTTTTTTTTTTTTTTTACCAGCAGTAAAAAAAATAACCTTTATGTTAAAAAGGAAAAAAATCTCAAAAATGTTGCCTTTTTCAGGGACAGGAGAGAATTTATAAGATTATTCTGTGACTTCACAGGAATTTTGTACTTAATGGGACCTCAGAAATAATTATGAGGCAGAGAGAACACCAACCTGGGTGTCCCCAAATAGAGCAGTTTAGTTCAGTAGATATTAAGTGCACATTCTGTTCAAGGCACTGAGCTACATGCTAGAGATACAAAAATGAAAAAAAAATAGGATATTCCTCTGCCCTCAAGAATTTCCCCCTTTATTCTGGTCCTTTGTTCTTCAGTAGGCAGGAGAAGAAAAGAAATCTTGGTCCAAGGAATGAGTATTGGTGAAGGAAAAGAAGCAAACTACCTACAGCCCTCAGAAAACAAATGGAGTGACCAGCTAACCCACCGTAAATTAACCAAGCAACATTGCTAGAGATTTACACTGGACAGCCCCACCTCTCCCACTACCTATTCCCTTTCCTCTGCTGGCGCTCCCATCCCACGCTATGGACTCCTTTACAAAGTGACTAGTAAACTAGTCCATATTTTCACTCATCAGCTGTTGGAGGGTGTTAGGGAAAGGTTAGTTTCTGATGATAAAGGTGTTTCTGGCATCCCAAGTTTTAAATCTCAGAGAAACAACACATTTTGGTTAGATTCTATAGTAATATTCTTAAAGTACATTGTGGTTTAAATATGTTTTTGTGTAATAACATGGGAGTTCTATGATGCATATTTCCATTCAAACCATCAATACTGAAACCCTGTTCCTGAGTTTGGAACTCAATGTTTTCTACCAAAGATTGCTAATGAGGATGCTGACCCAGATGGCTAATTGACCAAGGTTTTGCTTTGTTTTTTGTTTCATTTTTGTCAGCGAGGTGGCACAGTGGGTAGACCACTAGGCCCAGGGTCAGGAAGATCTGAATTCAAATCCTGTTTGACTTTGGACAAGTCACTTCACTTTGGCTTCGGGTTCCTTCTCTGTAAAATAATAATAAAATAATGATGGTACCTACCTCCTCTAAGGCTGTTGTGAGGACCAAATAAGATTACAATTGTAAAGTGCTTAGCACGGTGACCAGCACATAGGAAGTGCAATGTAAAGGTTAGCTTATTTTTTCAAGCTGAGTTAGCTACCTACTTTTTTTTTTACCAAGAAAAATAATTATGGACCTTTCTGATCAGTGCCATGTGCTCCTCTGAATAAACTGGGATGGAGTGGGTGAATTCAATTTAATTTAACAAACATGAAGTGGTTCCTGTGTAAAGAGCACTCCAGGCTTTGAGAAAGATAGGAATTTTAAATAGAATATTGTCCCAACTGTGGAGCTTAACAGTCTCAAATGGGAATAAAGCAAATACACAAATACCTACAGTACCCCATAATTACATGAAATATGCATAAAGAGGTGCAAAGTATTACTTGAGTTTAAGGACGGGAAGGTTGTCAAGGAAGAGATCAGGAGAGGCTTCATGAAGGAAGTTTCACTGAGTTCAGCTTTAAAGGACAAGCAGGAATTCAACAGGTGATGAAATATGTCTCAATGGAACAAGGTTAAAGCTTTGGGAACACAACACGCTTGTGGTAGGTCAATAAAATGTGGTTTTAGATGGAGAATGCATTTATTCTTAAATGGCTTTGGCTTTTTCTATCCCCTTCATTAGAAATGAAATTAACATGAGCTGATTTTGTTAATGAATATAGTGGAAATAAAATCTTTACACAGGCTTTTAGAATTTTTGTCCTCGTACTTTCAACCAATCTTACTATTAATATTTTAACTAAAAGGAACAATAAGTTCCACTTCCTATACTAGTGATCCTTAAAGATTATTATGCAGTTATTCATTTTCTACAGCAGACCTGCACAACTTGGCAGTAGGTAGGAGCCAAAATTAAAATAGGCTAAGCTTCTTCAGGCCGCAGATAGGTTTTCAGTAGCTCACTTTCCAAGTAAAAATATAATTAATGATTAACCCATTTTGCAAATAAACGTTTTTAAAAGGGAAATTTCAATTAATATCAATTACACTTATTACTTAAGATTTTTATTTATCATGAAATCGCTCCTCTCAGACTAAAGGCAGACTGACGATGGTTGGTTGCCTTGAGTCATGTGAAAAACAGGAGCGTGCACAGAGGCAACCCACCCGCCGACACAATAGTATGACTAGTGGAAGGAAGGTCAAGCAGGACACAGACTTGTTATCTCTTTAGTTTCTTTTCACATCCTCTACGTTTTTCTTGAGCTGCCCAAAATCTTTTGGCGACCACAAGCAGCCAGTGGGCCATATGTTGTGCAGACCTGTTCTACAGTAATACTCACTGGAAGGAGTATAAAATGCCAGGTTTTAACTAGAAAGGGGGTTCTCTTTGATGTCACATGTTGACCCATAAAGATTTGGAGACTGCTTCTTGGTTTTTCCCCCTGGAAGTTAGAAATGAGACTTTGATATTCTTTTTTTTGTTTGTGTGTTTGTTTTTTTAATTTTTATTTTTAGTTTGTAACACACTATTCTACATAATTTTGAGTTCCAGATTTTCTTCCCTCCCTCCCCAAGACGGCATGGAATCCCATATAACTTCCATGTATAACTTGGCATTGAATTAATTTACACACTATTCAAGTTGTGGAGAAGAATGATGACCAATGGAATGAATCATGAGAAAGAAGAAACAGAATCAAAAATAAAACCAAAAATACAACCCAACAACAAGTACGAAAGAGAAAAAAAAAGGGGGGGGGGAAGCAAGCATGAAGTGTGCCTCAATCTGCATTCACATTTCATATTTCCTTCTCTGGATGTACATACCACTCTCCA
>JAQQSZ010016991.1:0-10901 GCA_028646595.1 Phalanger gymnotis
TAGCATACTTCATGATCAGTGTTTTGGAATTATGGTTGGTCTTTACATTTACCTTTTAAAAGATATCATTGCTTAAGAATGCTTAATGGAGCCATTCTGGCTCATTGTGATCACATTTTCCTTTCTCACATGTTTAGAAACAATCCTTTTTATAATCTCATTCTAGAATTTAGCATTGTCAGGTTCTTTGATCTATGATTTGACACATCTATTCTCTTTCCTTCTTTTTTTTTGAAAATCAGTACAAAATCATCCTACTAAAATTCTCACATAACTATACTATACTACATAGTCTTTCATAGTTAACTAAGGCTGCCTCAGCTATTACATTTGCCAGTTCATAGTTCATTTGAGCTTGGTGATTTGAATTCATTCAGAACAGTTAGGTTTTATAATCTCCCTTTTGACCCTTTTTCTTTTCTGTCCATTTGGTCAAGAGATCAATATCACATATGTAACCAAAGGATTTGAGCCCACTTTCCACAGACATCTCAATTGTGCTGTGTAGAAAGTACTCTTCGTTTGGAAAGTTGAATATTTCATACCAACTCTTCTTAATATATATCTGCTTAGTTAAAATAGCCAATGGAATTCAATGAAAATGTTGAGTGCACGAGCTACTATATAATAATACATATTTATTTATTACAGTTGGTTTTTCCCTGTATGGAAAAGGAGATAGGAGAGAAAATGATTTTTGTACATTGAAAAAAATAAAA
Organism: Phalanger gymnotis; assembly: GCA_028646595.1. Taxonomy (NCBI): domain Eukaryota; kingdom Metazoa; phylum Chordata; class Mammalia; order Diprotodontia; family Phalangeridae; genus Phalanger; species Phalanger gymnotis. The sequence continues at coordinate 720 of JAQQSZ010016991.1, forward strand.
TTAATTTTTTAATAAAATAAAATCTAAGTTGGCTAGTGAGTTCCTTGTGCATGTACCAGATATGGGTGGTCCCATAGGTATGACACATTGCATATGTTTTTAAATTGTTTTATGAGTTAATCTCTTTTGTTGATTTTTGGTCTCTTTTCCCTTTTCTCTTTAAAAATGTTAATTATTTTATAGGATGGCTCTCTAAGAGGGTAAATGGGGAAAGATACAGGGAGAAATTCTGGTGAAGTAAAAAACAAAATGTATCAGTAATTTTTTAAGATTTAAAATCTCTCCTGAAAAGAAATGAAATGAAAATTTTATGCATATTTCCTGCATTTGAAAGACAGTGTATTTTGGTAGGCAATATATTTGTTTGCCATATTTGGTTAATACATTTTATTATATTTTCATTCTAATATGGTTTTGTGATCTCATCAATATGGATTTTCTATCCTTTGATACACATGCGATCTGCCCATATCTTTTCATTGAGTGCCTCTTCAAAAGCAAAAGAAAAATACTTACACAAAATATTTATCTACTTGAAGCAACTCTAAGTTTAATAATAACAATTGGTTCCTCTAAATAAACTAAATATCAGCTTCTGAAGGTCTGTATGGTTGAGTTTACTAATGTAACCTGATGATTAAACACTTCAAGAAGATTTTTTGCAAATTTCAGATTTAAGAAGTAAAAATGCAGTTGTAGCATTTGCTTTATGTGTTGCTACAGTTCATTAACTTTGTTTTTCCTACTCTATAGCAAGACATCATAATTGCAAATAAATAAAATGAAAATTTTGATGGGACTTATACATATAACATCTCCAACCATTCTGTTTATTATATATGTCTATGTAAAATGATAGTTCATTGGTTCTAGTTTTTCTGTATTTTTTTGGTTAAAATGATACTTCAATTGTTTATAGTTATTTTATATTATTTTTCTTGCATTCCCTTCAATGAAAATGCATTTTCTGGATTAAAGTTGCTATTCTTGTATACATTTCCTATTACTATACTTCCATTACTGGGTTGAGAAATATTTATGGTGAAGACAAATCAGATTTGGTGAGCCGAAAAAACAATAAAAAATAACCCCTCAAGCCATGCCGATATTGAAAAGTTAATATTTTAAAACACGATTAATAATTACTTAAGAAAAAGCCAACAATGTTTCAAAGGCTGAAGTAATTTCTATAAGTCGCCATCTGAAAATGATACCATAAGTACTGAGCACCATACAGCAAACTAACTGGGCTGAAACAAACAAAAAAAATCTTGTTTCCTCAAGCAGTAGGTTGTGCTTATTTGATACAAGCCAACATAATCTCAACATCTTTGAATAAACAAAGCCTTTTGAGTGAGACAGACAGAATTGTCTCCAACTTCCCTAACATTATGTTACTGTTGCTATTTTTCATTTGTTTCCTAATCATTGAATTTATTTTATTGATGTGATAGTGATTTTAGTTAGTTTTCTGTCCAAGGAAAATTGTTTGTTGGTGTACAGTCAGTCTCTTGTTGATATTTTGCCATAGCTTCTGTGTAACACTGTGCTTCATTTCAATTTTAATTGTATTTTAATGTGCATACAGGTAAGGTAATTATAAAAACAATAGTAGGAAAATCTTTTCAGAATTCCCAGTGATGGCTCCTATATCTCCATCGACATTAGACAGCACATTAAACAGATGCTAATAAACATTTCCCCAGGTTTCCATTGAGAGTGTAGCTTGGTTTCTCACCGAATGGACTATTTTAAAAATGTAAAAATTCTGAAATGAAGTATATCAGATATATATGCTGTAATAAAAACATAGTGGGCATTTTAACTAAAGTGTTGATTTTATTTACTATTCAGATTTTCTTTACAATGGTCTAAGTATGCTTATACCAGGTTTCTAACTTATCCATCTTTCACTTTTACTTTTAAATTCCTCAACTCCTCAGTAGAGTTCAGTTATCTTCAAAGACACAAAAATGGAATAATCTTCCTTCTGTTCTTTGAGATAAAATCTTTGTTTTAGAGACTTGTTTTCAAACTTTGGCTTAATAAGCTTTATAAGCTACTTCTTCTTTGATACACTAATATCACCATTCCACTTGGTTCTATTTGTTAAAAGAACTATTGTAAAAAATTGATGACATTTTTATCATAGAGTACTTCTGTACCCCTGATGACAAGTGCTGATTAATACAATTTTTTTTTCTGGTTTGTGAAATAAGTACATATAATCAGTGGCATAAAACGTGCATAAAATATACCAACTAAGTCCATGAATCAAGCAATTTTGGCAGCTATTAGCAGAGTTTCATTTCTATGTGAGAATAAAATGCTGTCTTTTATGAAAATTATGTTAGTGGTCTTGTATACAGGGGGGCCTTACATGTTAGTTTCCTCAAGTAATAGTGACTGATTTTTGCATGCTCGTTTATTCATAAACTTATTTTACTGAGCAATACACTGTGCAATTGTGTTAAGTTCCAAGCAAATGCACAGATAAGAAAGTATGGATATCAACATTAGGAAAACTATAAGCATAATTGATCATGTCAACAACAAAACTATCATAAGCCATATGATTATGTCAATAGATGCAGAAAAAGTTTTTGATAAAATACAGCACCCATTCCTATTAAAAACACTAGAAAGCAAAGGAATAATAAACAGTCTTCCTGAAAATGATAAGTAGCATCTACCTAAAACCATCGGCAAGCATTATATGTAATGGAGATAAGCTAGATGCATTTCCAATAAGATCAGGGGTGAAACAAGGATGTCCACTATCACCCCTATTATTCAATTTAGTACTAGAAATGGTAACTTTAGCAATAAGAAAAGAAAAAAAAATTGAAGGAATTAGAATAGGCAAAGAAGAAACTAAGTCATCACACTTTGCAGATGATGATGATATACTTAGAGAATCCTAGAGAATCAAGTAAAAATCTACTTGAAATATGAATTAACTTTAGCAAAGTTGCAGGATATAAAACAAACCCACATAAATCCACAGCATTCCTGTATAATATTAACAAAGCCCAACAGCAAGGTATAGAAAGAGAAATGCCATTTAAAGTTACTGTAGACAATATAAAATATTTGGGACCCTACCTGCCAAGAGAAACCCAGGAACTAGATGGATGCAATTACAAAACACTTCTCAAAACAAATAGTCAGATCTAAATAAATGGAAAAAAACATCTGTTGTTCATGGTTATGTTGAACTAATATTATATAAATGACAATTTTGCCTAAATTAATTTACTTATTTAGTGCCGTGCCAATCAAACTACTAAAAATTATTTTATAGAGCTAGATAAAATATAACAAAATTCATCTAGAAGAACAAAAGATCCAGAATATTAAAGGAATTAATGAAAAGAAATGCTAGGGAAGGAGGCCTAGCCATACCGCGTGTTAAACTGTATTACAAAGCAGCAATCATCAAAACTACTTGGTACTGGCTAAGAAATGGAGTGGTGGATCAGTGGAATAGGTTCGGTACACAAGACACATAGTCAATGAATATAATAATCTACTCTTTGATAAACCCAAACAGTCCAGCTTCTGTGATAAGAACTCACTATTTCACAAAAACTACTGGAAAAATTGGAAAATAGTATGGCAGAAATTGGGCATAGACCAATATCTTACTCCATATACCAAAATAAAGTCAAAATGGGTTCACAACTTAGATTTAAAGGATGATACTATAAGTAATTTAAGATAGAAAGGAATAGTTTATCTGTCAGACTTACGGAGAAGGGAATAACTAAGCAAGAGATAGAGAACATTATGAAATGCAAAATGGATAATTTTGATTATGTTAAATTGAAAAGTTTTTGTACAAACAAAGCTAATGCAACCCAGATTAGGAGAGAAGCAGAAAATTGGGAAAGAATTTTTACAACCAGTGTCTCTGACAAAGTCCTCTTCTCTAAAATGTACAAGAAACTGAGTCAAGTTTATAAGAACAAAAGTCATTCCCCAATTGAGAAATGGTCAAAGGATATACATAGGTAGTTTTCAGAGGAAGAAATTAAAGATATCTATAGGCATATGAAAAAATGCTTTAAATCATTATTGATTAGAGAAGTGCAAATCCAAACAACTCTTAGGTACCATATCTCTCCTGTAAGGTTGGCTAACATGTCAAAACAGGAAAATGATAATTGCTGGAGAAAATGTGGGAAAATTGGAACACTATTGCATTGTTGGTGGAGTTGTGAACTGATACAGCCATTCTAGAGAGCAATTTGGATCTATGCCCAAAGGGCTATAAAAATGTGAATACCCTTTGACCCAGCAATACAACTTCTAGGGTTATGACCTAAAGGGATCATATGAGTGGGAAAAGGACCTGTATATACAAAAATATTTATAGCAGCTCTTTTTGTGGTAGCAAAGTATTGGAAATCAAGGGTGTGCCCATCAATTGGGGAAAGGCTAAACAAATTGTGATATATGAATGTAATGGAATACTACTGTGCTATAAGAAATGAGTCATAAGCACGTGGAAGAGTCTTATATGATCTGATGATGAGTGAAGGGAGCAGAACCAGGAGAACATTTTACACAACCACAGACACATTGCTTCTGTAATGACTAACTTTGGTATACTTGGCTCTTCTCAACAATGCAAGGCTCTGAGACAGCTCCAAAATAGTTATGATGGAAAAGGCCATCCACATCCAGAGAAAGAATTACAGAATCTAAATGAAAATTGAAGCACACATTAATTGCTCTCTTTTTTTCTTTTTTCTTTTCTTTCCTTTTTTGGTTTTGTTACATCTTTCTCATGATTCATTTCATTGGTTATAATTCTTCTTTACAACTTGATTATTGGGAAAATAAGTTTATTGTGAAGGTATATGTAGAGCCTATATCAGATTACATGCCATCTTGGGGTGGGGAGGAGGAGAAAATTTGGAATGCAAATATTTGTGGAACTGAGTGTTGTAAACTAAAAAAAATTAACTTTTAAAAAAGTTAAAAAACATATGAAAAATTGGCAATACCCTATAAAGATCAACAATCATTAAAGATAATGAAGGTGATAAAAAATCAATGACAATAAAAATGAATAAAATATCTTTATCTAAATTAAGTATTTAAAACCATGAAAAATAAAAAGAAAGTATAGATAGCTCTTACCCTAATGAAGTTTACATTTGACCCAGGGCAATATGACAAATCTTGTGGGTTTTATCTCCATAAATTTGTTTTTGATTTTTTCCTACCTACTACATAGATATTTCCTTAGTTAAGGCTATAATCTTTTGCCTGAACTGTTGCAATAGCCTCCATCTTCCTTCACCAAATAGCTCTCTAGTTCAGTCTGTCCTCCTCACAGCCACCAAAGCAATTATCCTAAGGTGCAGTTCTAGCTGTGTTAACACCTCTCCTATCCTAAATTCCAAGGGCTACCCTTTAGCTCTAGGGACAAAATAGAAACTTCTTTGTCCAGTATATCAAGTGCTTCACCACCTGGCTCTTTCCTGACTTTCCAGTTTTGTTTTTCTTTTAAACATATTCCTACCCACATACTCTAAGATCTAGTTTTCCTAGCCTTCTTCCTGTTCCTCACATATGACACTCTGCCTCCCCTCTCTGTATCTTTTTACTGGCTGTCCCTTATTTATGAAATGTTCTCCTTTTTCACCTCCATCACTTTGTAATCTCTGCTTTCCTTCAAAACTCACTTCAAGTGCCAACATTTACGTGAAACTTTTCTTGATTCCTCCTCACTGCTGCTATTGCCTACCCTCCAGAAATGACCTCATAATTGTTGCATATTTGTTTTATATGTTTATATGCGTACATGTTGTGCAATTCCCCTATTAAATGTTAGCTCTTTGGGGAAAGGGAACTGCTTTTTTTCCTCTCCTTTATTTCCAGTCCTTACAGATGAACAGGAACTATGCAATAAGGCAGTGCAAAACATAAGAAAACACGATGCTATGTGGGGTCCAGTTTGACACACATATATTATATATGAAGGAAGAAAATATATGATAAAACTGAAAAAGTAGAGTGAATCCAAAGATTACAGAAGTTATTCCATAGTAGAGAGCAGATAAATAACATAAATATATTTACGTATAAGATTCATATGGAAATAGCTGGAAGGAGAAATAATAAGATAGCCTGAAGGAAGAGAGACTAGGAGGCCAATGTAGTCACTTTACGATATCAGGGACTAAAGCTAGTGTATTAGTAGTGGGAACAGGAAGAATGAGATTAATGCAAGTATTCAACACAAGAAAGGAAAGAGTTCCATTGGTCGTACTGTATCTGGTGGAATTGGAATACTATTTGGAATTGATTAAGTAAAGAAATAAGAAAATCAGTTGGTCAAACTAGGCCCAACTTAGAAACAACGGAATAGAGTAGCCCAATGTTTGAGATACCTAAGAACACAAATTACTAGGAGGAGTACTCACTTGGTCAGTAAAGTACAATGGCACCTTATTGACTCTGGATCAAATACAAGCTTGTCTGTTTGGCCTTCACAACCTGTATCCAACCCATCTTTCTTGGTTTATTATACATAGCTCTCTTTTTTTTTGCTCAGTACAATTCAGAAAATGGGCCCTCTTTCTATTCCTCACACGAGATATTTGACCTCTGTGCTTATGCCCAGACTATTTTTATGCCTGGAATGTGTTCCTTCTTAAACCTATCTTCCTTCAAATTTCAGGTCAATAATGACTTCTAAAGGAGGCCTTTCCTATTCCTTTCAGCTCTTAATACTTCATCTCCTTCGGCCCTGACCAAATTACCATCTATTTGCCTCGTATAGATTTTTATACATACTTGTTTGTCATATGTTGTTTCTTCTGATAGAATTTTAGGACAGTCCCTAACACATAATAATTAGTGCGCTTTGATTGATTCCTCACTGTGTCCACCACACTGCACCACCAGTGTTCCAAATGCATATATACCCTAAATTTAAGAGCCACATCATAAAAAACATAGATGATAAGAGGAACCTTTTACAGTTTACAATTGCTCATTCATCTTTGGTGTTTACTTGTTATCTACCTCTTACTTGTTGCTTCCAAAAAGGTGTAGCATGTGCAGCAGCCACCCTGGTTAAATGCTCTAGGTAGATGGGCTAACCTAGGTTGAAGGTAATTGACAGACTTCAAACCTTTCAGTGAGTTAGGCAGAAGTCTACCCGAAGAATCGTCCTGGTAGAATGGGCAGATGAGAACAGTTTGTTCCATTGGCCATGAAGGCAGCTGAAGCAAATCCTATGGAGTTCTTAGAGCTTCATCAGACATTGAAGACACCAAGGTCATCGACCACATCCCAGACCATTGTCATTTGTTTTTACTTTTGCCCTGCTGCTAAACTTTCATCACTCTGGAAGAGAGAGTAAGATTGATAACTTTCATTGATTCTGCCTTATTTAAATCCAGTTCAAGTCAAGACATCATCCATGATGTCATTGGTCTTCTTTGAAAATGAAGGATGAACAGCAAGCAAATGAGAGGGAAGACCATTCTTTAAAAGAGAAGAGGCCATAAAATCTGAAATAGGTAGCTTTGATCATACAATATTAAAGAAATCACTGTGTAAACAAAAACATTATTTCTCAAAGAAGAAAATCTGTTGGGTGTGAAAATGAAATTTTTGCATCAAATATCTTTGATAAAAATCTGAGGTCCAACATACCTAAGGCACAGGCACAATTGTAGGAGAGAAAGGGCCATTGCCCGATAGATATCAGTGGATGTGAACAAATATTTTGCAAAAGCAGGAACATAAACAATCAACCACCATATAAAAATATTTCAAATGACTAAAAAAAAAAACCTCCAAACCCAAACAAGCTTCTGTATGAATGACACAGGATGAGAGCAGTAGGTTACAGACTTCATCAATTAAGTGAATTCCTAAATCAATGAAATTTTAGATTTATTGAAGTATTGGGTATAGTTACTTTGCCTATAATTCAAAGTTGTTTGAAGTGTTAGAAAATTATAAAATTTTTACTGTCAAAATGATTACAAAAGCCAAGAAATGAGTGTACTTTTACCTAGGCTTTATAAATATAATATCCTTTGAAAAGGAATGTGTCAAGCCACATATAATATTTTGCTTCCAGTATAGTAAAAAGCGATGTTAAAATATTGTTCAGTTAGAAATTTGACCTTACTTCACATATTCGATGAAGGTAATTTTAGTTAGCTGTCAACTCCATAGTTTTTAGTGTTTCAGTGAAGAAGTTTCTTACAAATAATGATTGTGTTAAAATCAAGCTTGTAGCAAAAGAAGTGGTAATTGAACACCATTACATAAAATACAATAAATTTCAGTCCTTTAGAGTAAATCTCTAAGCTAAGTTCTACATTTGTTCAAACCTAAATTTTTATCCACATGAATAAAAAGCCAAGCAATTGTGAAAAAACATTCTTACTTCATAAGCATCAAAGAGAATTGGGTGAAACTTCATTGATTACTGAGGCACTAATTTAAGCAACCAAAATTTTTCCTGTCCCTGTAAAATGTTTTCTTGAAGTATTAGAATTTTTGTGAAAGTCCTTTAAATTTCAGTCTGCCCATTTGGGACAGCTGACAATTTAAATGACAATATTTTAAAGTTGTAAATCACAGCAGACATGAATAAGATGGGGGCATGCTAGTTGATAGGACTTATTCATATTACCTTGAAAAATGGAGCCCTGAACATACAATTACCAAAAATCTTTTCTGGAAAATGTTGGATACTTGTAACAAAGGAATTTGTGTAGATCTGTTTTGTGGCTCACTTTGCAACAATTTTGTTGGTAGCTTATTTGATGTCCTAGTTGATTTGGAAGCAGTTATTTAATATGTGTATATATATATACATATATATGCATATGTATATATGTATTCACATTGGAAAATCATGAATGCAAACACTGGAATCACTTTGTGGTTTTCTCAACATGTATTTAATACACAGTTTGACATTTGAAAACAAGTTTTATGTGAGCGATGTCTGCTTTTGAAAGGATACTAATGTTTCAAATGCTGTGAACCCACTATGGAGGTCATGACCAGTAAGATAGAAGACTAGACATCTTCTCTGATCCTCAAGATCTCTGAAACCTCTCCAAAATAGGAATTATGTTCAAGAGATTAGGCAATTTCGGGTATCTCCATAGTCTAGGGCACTGAGAACTCAAATGAGGTAATAATTCAATGTCCTAACAGCAGAGGAGGCTTATTGTTGTCCCCAATGTGGTCACTCAGCTTCCTCTCCCTTACTATCCACCACACTCCAACAGTAGGGCTGTATCAGCTAACACACAAGTTTGCAAGAGAATTCAACTCCTTACTTCCTTCCTCTCCGCCCAGTGTCAGTGAAAAACAAAGGACAGATGCTTGTTCTTTCTGAGAAAACAGCAGGGTGGCACTCTGTGCTACAACAGAACTCGCCCTAGAGAATTGAGGAACAGAAGAAACTGAGTCAGGACATGTGCGGCATATGTGACATTCTACTTAGACCGAGGGGAAGAACCAAATATCCAGCCAAGGCCAGTTTTGTTGTTTTGGGAAGTCAGAGGCTTAGGTCACTGAAAAGTGGATTGTTCATTTTGAGAGGAGTGGAGATGGCCTGACGTCCAAATCCCCACGGAAACCACAATCAAAGGACAAGGAGTCAGAAAGTGAGCAATAGGGGAAAGAAAAAACGTTGAAGTGATCAAAGATCTCAGGAGCAATTAAACTCTGTTAAAGACCTTAATATAAGTATATAAATCAACCTGGAAGATAACAGAAGGGAATATGGCCTCCGGATCCAGTTAAAAACTTAGGTACCTATGAATAAATATTGCAAGACAAAGGAAAGTGAGTTAATACCTGATGAGGGCAGAGGACCCTATGGATTCCTAGAACAGCAGGAAACTACAGAAGGATTTTCTGAATGGTTTAAAAGATAAGTAAGAATTGTGAAAGCAGAATTTCTGATCTTCACAATAGAAATAATTGGCAAAGTAGAGAAAACCCCCACAAACTTTTGTCCACAATGTAAAGTCTCAACAAAGAAGCAAAAGAGAGAATGCTATTGTGCTATAAGAAATGAGGAGCAGATGTACTCCATTACAACCTGGAATGACTTAAATGAGCTGATGCTGAGTGAGGGGAGCAGAACCAGGAGATCAATATACATGGTTATAGACTCACGGTATT
>JAQQSZ010016992.1:0-10901 GCA_028646595.1 Phalanger gymnotis
AAAAAAAACAAAAAAAAAGAATTAGGCAGATTATGTGATATTAAGTGATATTAATATTAAGATATTAAGTGGTAGCTTATAACATTTGACCCAGAGATCCATTACTAGGTTCATACTTCAAGGAGGCCATTGATAACAAGAAAGTCTAAAATATTTATAATAATACTTTTTGTGATAGAAGAGAATTGAAAATAAAGCAGATGTCCATCAGCTAGGGGGTGTCTAAACAAATAACAGTATATGAATGTAATAAAATATTACCTTGTTATAAAAAGATGATGAATATAATTAAAACAGAGAAATATGGAAACATTTGCATGACATAATACAGAGTAAATAGGACCAAGAAAATGATAAACAGAAAAACTAATAAAGAAAAAGAACCTCTCCTTCAAAAAAATAAAAAGCAGACATTACAAAATTATAACTAATAAGCATTTCTCAGATGAAAAGATATGAGAAGATACTCCACCCCTTTTCAGATGTAGGAGATGCAAAACTGCTGTATATTGCACATATTTTCAAACTTTTTCAATGTATTGATCAGCTATGTTGATTTTTCCTTTCTCTTTTCATTTTGCCTAGAAAATAATATTTGTTACATGAGGTGGCTCTTTGGGAGGAAGAAGAAGGGCACTGGGGAAAACAATGATGGTATTTAAAAAAACTAAATATATCAATAAAAACTTATTTTTAAAAAATAAATATTTCAATATATAAATTTCCCTAAAGAACTGCTTTGGTGGTATGTAATTTCACATTTTTTTTCTCTCTCCCATCTGATCTCAAAGAACTTTATATTCTTCACATGCATTTACTATATTCTAATTTATATTACATTTTTCTAATCTCTCTCATATTATATTGAGAACAACATTGAATTTAGAATTGGGAAACCTGTATTTGAGTAATTGCTCTGCAGTTTACTAGCTGCATAACACTGAACAAATCCCTTTATCTCTCTGGGCCACGATACCCTTAAATTTAAAATGAAAGTGGTGGACTAGTTAACAACTAAAATCCCTTTCCAAGTGTTAGATTCTATAATGCTAGATGGTAAACTCCTCAAGGATACTTGAGAGTCTTTATTTAGCCTTATTTCTCCCCCAATGCATAGTGCAATGCATTGCATATGGTTCCAAAGTATGCTAACATTGTATGACTTTGTTTCTGTGGAAAATACGCTGAAGAATACTCATTATAAGATGTTCATTGAATGACTACTGTTAATATTTTGGTGATTTGCATAGAATAAAAGTCATATTCAGTTAATATGATAACATTCTCCTTTTTAAGCAAGGAACCGTTTAAGAAATTATGTGAATATCATTTTTTATCCTACCCAGCAAAAGATTTAAAAATCAAGGTCCAATTACCTGAAGTGAGAAATGTGAAATAGATGCTACTATGTATATGAAACATGGAATGCATCTGCATGTCAGGTACAAAGTAGAGTTGTTAATGATGTATATATGAATCTTTTAAATGACTTTTCACCATTAAAGTCACCAGCTACTTATAAAGCTTATAAACTACCTTGAAATGATTCTTATATTATTTGAGGTAATCTTGATTTAAATTGGCTTTTCAGATAAGCAAGACAATGGGAAAACAGTTAAAAATGAAAATCCTAGTAATTGATGTTATGCTGGGTCATATCTAAAATGAACATATTCAGAAAGGAACACTATGTTAAATTAAAATAACTTTTATCATGCTGAAAAAGGCTATGCATAGTGTAGCCAAATCCTTGACAAAGACAAATGAAAACCTTGGACCACGAAAATACCAAGTTACACAATACTTAACACATATTTTAAATTTCTTGCAAACATGTTTGCATTTCTTTCTGTTAAAAATGATCATATTTCTAAGATTCTAAGAGTATTTTTTCCAGAGGTAGGTATTGAAATGTGTAAGGTTGTAGATATAGTATGAAAGATAAAGTTGGCTGACCTCCATCTCAGAATTGAGGGTGGTATGGAGAGGGCAGTTCTTAACTGCTAGAAGTTGGCCAATAAAATTGAAAAACAATTACTCTACCAATTGATGTTAAATAAATACCAAAAGGTACTTCTTCCTGTAGTAAACAAACTTTTTTCTTTTCTAATTCATAAACATCAAACCAAAAACACTACATCCTACATCATTTCCTATTTATATCTTTTCACTTCAAGGCTATTTCTCTTGATTTTCATCTTAATCCATTTCACCTTATAAAAATGTTGGTAGAGGCAGGAATATGGGACAAGAGCTAATGTATTAAAACATTTTATAAAGCTCAGAGTATGATATGCTATATTGTTGTTATATAGTATTGCTTAATATTATTAATTTCCATATTTTCATCTTTTATGGGAGTTGGCTTAAATAGTCTGAGGACAGGTTATCATGCTGTTATCTTTTATATTCAATGTTATGCACACTACTGCACAGTTGGACAAAATGACTGTTTTTTATAAATAATTAAAAATATTTGGATGTAAGCTTATCTTCCATAGGCTCACTGAGAACACCCTCAGAACAAGTCCACTAATAGATAATGGGAATGATATAAACAATGTCATGTTACCACATGGTTTTCAGTTAGGTTTCTATATTTTGAAAGTTTTTCAAGTAAATGTAGCTTGGGAATTATATTTGATATGATGACATCTATTTAAAATATTTGTCTTAAATTTTTATAGATTGATGTTATATTTGAGTGATTATGGACAATAGTTTGTTCTATGATAATATTTCAGGTCCAGAATAGTTTATTGGTCACAATTTTTGAAGAATATATTTGTAGAGACATCCTGTCATGGTGAGAAAAATGGTCTTGGACAAAAGAAGACATAAGCTCAAATCCTGCCTCTTACATACACTGGCTGTGTGCAAGTAACTAAACCTCTTAGAACTCTAGACATTATAAGGCCGTAAGTTGCAGGGAATGTGCCAACTTGCATTGGTAGACAGAATTTGCTTTTTCTCTAGTTCCCTATGCCAATAATATCACATACCTTGCTCCTATTTCCATATTTGTCATGTGAGAATTTGTTGACTATTCATCTATGAAAGGTATTTGAATTTCAGTGGTATAATCCTAGGCACCACAATGTTTCTTTTTAGATATTTTATAGATACAAAACTTTTGTAACCTGTAGTAATATTACACATTTCCTACCATTTTCTGGCAAAATCTGCAATGAGCATTGAAATCTAGGTTTCTTAACAAAAACTCATCTATAATTTCTGCTAACAATGACTATATCTTGAATTATCATCACAAACTTTTCCAATTCAATGAATAAATTTGTATGACTTTGCCATTTATGTGTCATATCTATGCCAATGTATTATTGGCTGAGTTCATGTGGATGGTGTCCATGAAAGGCCTTTCAATTCTCCTAATGGATCTTAGCTTTTTCATAGGCTCTACCCAGAGATTTATTTACATTCAACAAATCCAGTGGTATGTACCTATCATCTGGTGCTCAGTGAAATGATGGCTTTTTGGTCCAAAGTATTGCTGTAGGGTTTTTCCCTGTTTACCACTGGAACAACTCAACAACAACCACAAAAATTAAAATATCTGTCAATTCCTAAAATTCCTTTTTGCCTGAGGAAGTGTTAATCTTTCTGTAAATGCCTAGATATTGTGAACACTTAAAAAAATTGTAAGAATTTTTTTCAAGAAGTTTTTCCAAATCTGTTACAATACATTTTACAGTCCTCCAATTGTACTTTAAGGCTATAATTTTAAAAGCATTAATTGTTTTAAATGTATTCTACTCATTCAGCTTTGTTTTCAGGATGCTAATAAGTCTCTTAACAGTCAGCTTTCTCCTTAATACCTTTGTACTCCATGTTTCTTGCCTGGAGAAAACCATGGGATTTGTAAGTGTTACCTTTATTCCTTTGGTCAATACAACTTCTGGATTCAAGCACGAAGTTTTTATTCTTTAACTTTCCTTCATGTACATTAAACATTTTTAACTTACTTGGCCCAACGAAATATTGAAATCACTGGGGAAAGAGTCCATTTGTTTCTTAGTGGAGTCATTTAAGTGGTGTAGCATAGAGAATATTTTTCTATATGGATAGCAATAACTCTAGAAATTTCACTATTATTATATATTTTCAGGACATGACTTAGACATGAGTGTGAAATTGGGCTAAATGTTTTATGATAATCAGGAAAAAAGTAATATAGATAGCCTAGCCTTTTCATGAACCTGACATATCTTAGTAATAAAAGTTATGAATCATTGTACAAACTATGTAATGGTATAATTGGACTGTATTTGTAGGAGTCATTGGTATTCTCATATTTTGGTAGAATACATGAAATCTCTTCTATAAAGAAAAGGAGAGTCAGTCTTGTTTCTGAGTGGTAGTTGGTAAAGTGTTTTGTGTATCAGCTAATAATTATGGCTATGATCCAATCCTGCTGTTTTTTAGTTTTGAAGAGAAGCTAGAGTTTGAGTCATATCACTTAAGATAACTCTTTTGTTTATTATATTACTGTTGTGTAAACTTTGCATTTGTTCCAATTAGAGTTTTCATTTTATTTATTTTTTTGCAAGCGTTATAGATGACCAGAAACTTTCTACCCTCTTTTTTTTTTTTACTGGGAAGAGGGGTTGTCTTATCTGATTTCTTTCTTCTGACTGTGTAGAAAAGTTTTTTTTTAATTGATGGTGAGTTGTATATTTTGTTCTTTATCCTGTTTTGACTCCTTGAACTGTCAGCCATTATACTTTTCTTTTGATTACTAAGGAAGGGAACTAGATTTATTTATATGCTTTTGTTTGATTCATCCTTTCTATATTTTTCTTTTTTGTTACCTTTAATTATGGGCATGGCACTCACATTTTCCACTATGCATACCAGTTTAATATTGAGGCTTACATTCCAATGCCTTTTCACTATCTTCAATATCTTTCTCAAGTCAAATCCTTCACAATGGTATTTGATATCTATCCTTAGGGGTATCCCTCAATAGCTCCTCTTTTCTTCTCTTGGTCTTTACCCTGGCAATTACAATGACTGATGTATTATATACTCTTTTGAGCAGTAATAGTTTTACACTGAAAAATTGTACACTTTTTCTCAAATGTGGGAGAACACATTCATTCAAGGTGGTTATTGCAAATAAAAGCTCTTTAAAATTACTGTGTTTGGTATATCTGCTAATTGGATTCATGCCATCCACTCAAAAGTGGCTTTTTTGAGATTCCTATATAAGTATTCCCATCTCCCTTTCAAAATTACTTGAGACTGATAATTTTAAAATCCATTTTTATTATGTATAATTGCTTTGTGGTAAATGAAAATTTTCAATAATCTCAGGTTCTTCAACTCCTTTCCTCTTTAGATTTTAATAGCTCTTTAGTTCTATCTTTTTATTCATTGAATCTATGCAGAGAGATGAAGTTGTCACGTATGCTTGGCCTGTAATGGTTGGCAATGTATTGTTGTATGATTTAGCTCTGATGGTACTGTCACCACACAGGAGTATGAAGTCCTTGCCTATGACTCATAAGGACTATTTCAGCATTTATTATGCCATTGTACTGTTGCATAATGAAAATTTTCATGCTTTTAATAAATTTTATATGCACCCATGTTTAGTGAGCATGCACTCATGCTCATTTTAGTTCACAAGGACATTCCTAGTTAAATATTTATATTGGGTAAAATTTTGGCACCTTTAATTTTTCTTTCTTTCTTTCTTCTTGACGTCCTTCAGTACCAGAAGACAAAGGAGAAATAGAGAAATGATTGTTGTGCTGTTATCCTTGTCAGATTGGATGTCATAATTGTTTCAAGTAGAGCCAGCATGCAACTCTATAAATGGATGGATGAAACATTTATTAAATATTTCCTATGTGCAAAGCATTGCAATAAGTAATAAATATACAAAACAGAAAAATAAGACCTTCTCTGATCTTGAAAAACTCGCATTCTAATAGGAAAGATGACACATATGAAAGGTTTTAGCTGTAAGTCATATGGAATGGCCCTATGGTCCTTAAGGCATAGTGGCAAATCAGATGGTAATGCTTCTTCTTTCATCTTATTTTCATTTATTAAAATGACACCAGTTTCTGATGCTGGATCATTTGACAATGCACAGCACATGCTACCTCCTCCTTCTCCCTCAGAGTGCATTGCTGCTTCAGCTAGGCTGGCTGGCCTATCCGGAATGGCAGTTTACTGGCAATTGGTTGACTGGTAGTAGAGATGGCTGGCCCCTTCTCCACTGGAGCTACTTTCTCAGATGCTGATCAGAAGAGTGGGCCTGGGCTGGAAGCAGGACCAGTGATCAGGGGGTGCTGCCATTCCCAGTACCTCTTTGCTTATCTGGTAGTTGGTCAACAGATATTTCTGGATGTGATGAAGAAGGTGGGCTGTATCTCCACTATGATTTCTTCCCTCAATGATGGTTGTGGGGTTGTAGACTGGCAACAAGTCTGGTGGTTTGAGGGATACTGCTATTCATGAAGCTCTTGGGCTAAGGGATCTGAACTATTCCCATCAAGTCCATTAGGGAGATAATGGTCAAGGTGGTCAAGGTTATATAAACTCCATCTGTTTCTTTTACTCTTAAGAGCAGTTGAGCAGGATGCTATCCAAATTAGTAGTATTGCTTAAGCTAAATTTTCTAACATTTCAATGTTTTTTTTTTTTATAACAGTATCAGGGCACATCAATTTGGCTGGCATTCTACATTGTCAAACCTTCAGTTTATAAAAAATGTATAAAATTTAAGCAGAAGTGTGTTGGTAAATGTTTAATAAACAAACAGCTCTCTGAAAAAAGAAATGTTCACATGACATATTTTAAAGTTTAATCTGAAATATTACATTTTCTCCACAAATTTCTTAAGTCTAGACAATCAAGTAGATAACAAAGCCCTAATCTATACTGTTTGACAATTTTTAAGGTATAAATGTGTACATTGAAATTTAACAATTGGCTCTCGTGAGTCTGTTTAAACCCCTGTAAAAGGGGTAATGATAATATAATAAAAATGACAACAATAATCACAACAATAATTCTTTTCGCAGCTAGGTGACACAGTGGATAAGAGTGTTGGAGGCTGGTGTTAGGAGACCTGCTTTCAAATTTGGCCTTGCACATTTTCTATGTGACCCTGGGCAAGTCATTTAACATGTCTGCCTTGGTTTCTTCAAGGGTAAAATGTGGATCTTAATAGTACCTACCTCATAGGAAGATTTCTGAGATATTGTAAATGCTTAATATGCTTGTTTTTCTCCTCTTTCTCTCTCTCTCTCTCTCTCTCTCTCTCTCTCTCTCTCTCTCTCTCTCTCTTCCTCCTTCTCCTCCTCCTTCTTATCTTCTTTCTCCTCCTGCTTCTTATCTCATTACTTATTTAATTCATAGAGATATTTGAGGATTAAAAAATGTTGATCAGAGAATTTTGAATTCCCTTGTGAAAACATTATATGAATGAAAGTACTATATGAACTGAGACGCTTTCTAAAATAAAACTGCACAGGAGCTGAGGTGATAAAAGTTTATAAATTTGATTCTTTCTCTCTATATCTACATAACATCTTTGTATTATTATATACACATGTATATATCACACTCTTTTTGATAGGTTGTCATACTTCTCTATTTGGCTTGATGCTGGTGGATCATTCAGCTGTACAGTGACAGAAGACAAAGAAATTGATGGGCACTCTAGGACAGGGAGGGATAGTTGAGATAAGTATGGTGATGCAAGAAACATAAACTATAAATAAAAACTTTTTAGAAATAAAAATGTATGTACATATGTTTACATAAACACATAGATAGGCTCATGTACTGATACAGTTGGGCTTTTTTTCTAGTTTTCCTCGCATGACTCCATTCCTTGCCCACACGCAAACATTTCAGTCATCTCACCTCTTTGTCAAAAGAGAATTACAAGTTCTTCTAATGTAGTTGATTGTGTGCGTCTCTCTCTCTGAGCCATTGCCAGGAGCAATTTCAAAATGAGGTTAAAGTTTCTACATCCTGGGGGGAAGAGGAAGGAGAAGGGAAGAAATACTTGTTCAACACAGCAACCTACACTTTTCCCACACAACTCTCATCTCCTCCCAGACCAACCAAATAGCTATAATCGACACATCTTCTCCCACTGAGATGCCTGCGGCAGTCAAAGTAAAAGCAAGTCAAGTCCGTTTTTGTGTTTAGTAAGGAAAGAATTCAATCATTCACATGAAGAAAAGAGAATTTCAACATGCTCATAATATCTTAGAATTGATACAAATCCAGATTTTTCACAGGTGTTAGTCAATAACACACTGTTATGAATGCAGTGCAAAGTAATTATAACTTGTGTTCATAATTTATGGTACCTTGTCAGAATGGTATTTGGAGAAAGTCTCAGGTGAGACCCTATAAATCAAAAACAGCAAACCCTCTTGTCTTTCAATCATCAATCAACAAACGTGCATTAAGCACTACATACCAGGCACTATACTATATACAGATTAGATAGATACAAAGAACAAGCAAAAACAGGGACAATACTTGTCGTTAAGGAACTTACATTCTAAAAGGGTAGACACACACACACACACATCTATATCTGAATATACAAGATAAATACAGGGCAGATGGGAGACAACTTTAGAGGAAAAAGCATTAGCTGCAAGGGGTGGGGAAAAGAAACCAAGAAAGGCCTCCTGGAGGAAGTGGTATTTAAACTGAGTTTTAAAGGAAGCCAGGAATTCCAAGAATTGGAAGTTGCAAAACAGGCACAGAGATGTAGTGTTATTTTTCCAGAAATAGGAAGGAGGCTGGTATGATCGGAACATAGAGTGGATAGAGAATAGTACAATTTAAGATTGGAAGCATGGGAATGGACTTACAATGAATTTCATCCTGGAAGTAACAGAGAGTCACTTGAATTTACTGATCAAAGGAGTGACATGGTCTCACCTACACTTTAAGAAAATCACTTTGGGGGCAGTTAGGTGGCACAGTGAGTAGAGCACTGGCCCTGGAGTCAGGAGGACCTGAATTTAAATCTGGCCTCAGACACTTGACAAATTTACTAGCTGTGTGACCTTGGGCGAGTCACTTAACCCGAATTGCCCTGCCTTCCCTGCTGCAAAAAAAAAAAAAATCACTTCAGCAGTTGATTGGAGGATGGACTGAAGTGGAGAGATACTTGAAGCAGGAAGACCAATTAGAAAGCTTTTTTGATAAAGCAGGCAAGACATCATGAGGGTCCAAACTAGAGTGGTTGCTCAGTTAGTAGAGATAAGGGAACTCATGCGAATCATGTTGTAGAGAAGGAAATTACCAGACTTAGCAACTAATTAGATATGCAGAATGAGTGAAAGGAAGGAAGGAAAAGAAATGAAACAAGTTTTTATTATGCGTCTACTATGTGCCTGGCATTATACGTATCTCATTTGGTCCTCCCATCAATGGGAGGTAGGTGCTATTATTATCATTATTTTACAGTTGAGGAAACTTAGGTAGACAAAGGTCTTGCCTGGGGTTGCACAACTAGTAAGTGTCTGAAGCCAGATTTGAACTTAATTCTTCTTGACTCCAGGACAAGAATTTTTTCCACTGTGCTACTTAGCTGCCTCTAGAGGAGTTGACGATGACACCAAGCTTTCAAACCTGGGTAACTGGAAGGATAGTGGTACCCTTGACAATAATAGAGAAAATGAGAAGAAATAACAAGTTCTGTTTTGGACATGTTACGTTTGGACATACTGTGTTCGGATATCTATGGAACATCTACTTCGAGATATTCAAGAGATGGTTGGATATGTGGAGTCAAGAAGAAAGAATAAGGTTAAACATATGATCTGGGAATTATCTTCCTAGAAATGATAGCAGAGCAGTGCTGATAAGATCATGACATGAGAGAGTACAGAGAAGACACAGGACAGAACCTTAGCAGACATCTAAGGTTAGTTTTATTCCTCCTTTGTAAGATACTCTCCATCCTTTCATTTTCATCTACTGTAGTGAACTAGCACCACAATTTCTAATTGTTGTAGTCAATACAGTCCCTTTTATGTTTTCACAGTGTTGGAAAATGGCAGAGAAGATCTCAGAACACTCCTTCTGGCTTGCCACATGGATTTGAACATGACATGCAACTTTGTCATCTGTGCAGAGAAATCAGAAAGGTTAATGTTCTAATGCCATTTTATTTCTCTGGGGAAGAAAAAAATAAAGTGATAGAAGGAGCTAAACCAGATGAACCTGGACAATATTATAATAAAGATAGGACTGGAGATTTTCCCTAATCCTTTTCTATGGAGCTATGATATATGAAATTTTCAACATTCTTCTTACCTTTTTGCACTACAAGGGTTCACATCCACTTCAGAAAACAGGCTAACTATATTTATCCTTTATTTTGTAAGGAAAAAAATCATATTGACACATGTATTTTCTACCAAGAACATCTCTATTACTCTATGTTGTAAGCCAGAGTTATGTTTGCTAAGGAGACACCAGGAGTGTGACACATAAAAATATAGAGGGAGAAGACTACATCTCCATCTTTCCACTAAATGTCATTAGCTGGCCAGGCTAGTCACCAATATCACAGCAATCAGCTAGTCTGTTTGAGTCATTCAGATGCTGTGTCTTGCTGGGTTGGTGCTGAAGAATAGCTTGGCTAGCCAGTTACTGATGACTCATAAATGCTGAATGACAGTAGGTGTATCCTCACCCTACTTACCCCTTCACTGAATCAATATAAGAAGGTGTCTGGTAACAATGTAAACATAAGAGGAATAATTAACACTACTGAATCATCAGACTGTTGGTCATTGTCTCCCTCACCACTTCTTAAATGACTATGAAAGGAGGTAGCCTTAGGAGGAAAGACTTCCATCTGGGACCATAAGCATCTCCTAGCAGTA
>JAQQSZ010016993.1:0-10901 GCA_028646595.1 Phalanger gymnotis
ACTTTTTCATTCCTTTGTTTCTGTTTTACAATATCTTGATTTCTCATCAAGTTACTAGCTTCCACTTGCTCCAATATAATTAAGGTAGTATTTTCTTCAGTGGTCCTTTGGACCTCCTTTTCCATTTGGGTAATTTTGCCTTTCAAGGCATTCTTCTCCTCATTGGCTTTTTGGAGCTCTTTTGTCATTTGAGTTAGTCTATCTTTTAGGGTGTTGTTTTCTTCAGTATTTTTCTGGGTCTCCTTTAGCATGTCATTGACTTCTTTTTCATGGTGTTTTTGCATCCTTCTCATTTCTCCTCCCAATTTTTCCTCTACTTCTCTAACTTGCCTTTCCAAATCCTTTTTGAGCTCTTCCATGGCCTGAGACCAGTTCATGCTTTTCTTGGAGGCTTTTGATGTAGGCTCTTTGACTTTGTTTACTTCTTCTGGCTATATGTTTTGGTCTTCTTTGTCACCAAAGAAAGATTCCCAAGTCTCAGTCTGAATCTGAGTCCATTTTTGCTGCCTGGCCATGTTCCCAGTCAACTTATGTGACCCTTGAGTTTTTAGTTGGGGCATGACTGCTTGTAGAGTATAGAGTACTTTGTCCCAAGCTTGAGGGGCTGTGCTGTTGTTTTCAGAGCTATTTTTACACAGCAAACTCTGCCACACCAGCACTCCTCCTCCCCCAAGAACTGCCAAACTGGAACATGACTCAAATCTAAGCTGGCTCTGCACTCCTGCTCAGATCCGGCATTTAATTCCTCCCACCAGGTGAGCCTGGGGCCAGAAGAACTGCAGCTGTAGTTCTGTAGCTGCACCTCCTCTGCTGCCCCTGATGTGGTGGCCGAACCATGAACTTCTTTCACTCTGCCCCCCACAGTTTTTCCCACTAACCTTCTCTGTTGTCTTTGGTGTGCGTTGGTTGAGAAATCTGGTAACTGCCACAGCTCACTGATTTAGGGCACTAGGGGCTGTTTGGCCTGGCTCCTGGTCTGGTTTGTCCTGCCACCACCCACGCTGGGCTATGCTCCTCTCAGCTTCCAGCTCTGTGCAATAGACATTACCCAGCAACCATCCACGCTGTCCTAGGATGGAGCCCTGCTTCCCTCTGCTATTTCGTGGTTTCTGCAGCTCTAGAATTTGTTCAGACATTTTTATAGGTGTTTGGAGGGACCTAGGGGGGAGTTCATGCAAGTCTCTGCTTTCCAGCTGCCATTTTGTCTCTGCCCCCCAATGCAAGTTTTTCCATGGGGCCAATTATTTGTTCTATTAAGCTATACTTTTTGCTTTCACATTTACAATTTCTCTATTAAATCGTTCAGGAATATTTTGCTGTGGTCCCATGCTCTCCTGAAAACCTAGTCTCCTCCCTCATTAGATCTTTTCATTTTGTCTTGCTATATTTATTCATAGATGCCTGATCTATTTTACCTAATGGAGAGGACATAATTTCAATTGCTATTAGTATATTTCCAGCTGGTTATCTACTAATTCTCAAGGGCTTTTATTGAATATTCTTGCCCTTGACATCTGTGACAATTTCAGTCTTTTTTTCCCTTTTTTACCTCTATTTCTCACTCTCTTGCTCCCTTATGATGGAGGCTTCCTTGGGGGCTGAATCTCAAACAGTCTCAGTGTGCTCTCATTCCCCAGTCTAGGACATTGATCCAAGAAATGTCCGCAGGGACAGAGCTGGCTGCAGTTGGCTGCAGGACACTGGTCACACACACATCCTACCCGCCTGTTCTTTCTGTTCCTAAGCAATCTGGCTAAGCTTCATCATGGCACAGAGTGCTGCTAAACTGTTATCACAGCTCAAGCAACTTTCTGCCATTTGGATCTGCAAAATGCTGGGAGGAAGATGGGAGATCTCGTGTAGAGTTGAGTTCTATTACACCCCTGTGGGTCTGCTTGTGCAGCCTTGATACTGGGAGTGAGTATGGTGGGTGATAATTGAGGACATTGGTAGGTGAGCATGTCATGGATCAGACATTAGCCATCTCTGTTAGAAGTTCATCAAGTTCTTACTTGTCTGCATTCCTAGTATCTTAGATCATGGGGAATGTTTAAACTGTTGTATCTCTTGTGCATATTTCCTATCTGGAGAGTTTTGAGAAGTTATAAGAATTGAAGAAAATGCCTAGTCTTCCAACTTATTGGTCCCACAACCTATAAGGCTATAGTAGTTATTAGTTTGAAAAAGTATTGCCTTTGTACCCCTCACAAGGAAAAAACCAACCGGTGTTATTTGTTTCTTTCTCTAATTTACTAACAGCACCCTATGGATCTGTATTTCCATCCTTAAAGAAAAAAAAACATTGTTTTAGAGTTTTAGTGGCTTATTCTTCAGTAAGAACCTCATACTTTTTGGTTCCTAATGTTTGGCCATCCTCCTCTTTTTATTCCAGGCTGCATTCTTCCACCTTCTGACATCCTGACACAGGAATCCCATTTTCTTCCTTTTTGTTCTCACATTAAACCTCTTCATTTTACAATAAGGAATTTATGGAGCATCATCTCCAATAAGCTGAAAAATAGAGAAATGTTTTGCTTTTCTTCTAAGAGGGAGATGTGCCTGAATTTTGAACATAGATAAAAGAGACAGGGAGACAAGTATTTTATATTCTATTAGATTAGCTATCTGCTGGTTAAGAAAGTTTCCATTCTCTTCCAGTTTCTTCTTTTTATCAACAGTTTTGCATTGATTAAACTTTTATAATAAACAGTGATAGAAGAGGCAGAGCCAAGATGGTGAAATGAAAGCAGGGACATACCCAAGCTCTCTCACAAATACTTTCAGATACCTCTAAAAAAGTGAATCTAAACAAACTTGAGAGAGCTAGAACACACCAGGAGATATATACATATATCATTCACATAGTTCAGGGGAAAAAGGCAGCACCATGAACTTCAGAGCAAATACAAACAGAAATTACAAACAGAGAAACTAACATAAATCAACAGACAGGCTTCTGTCTGACCACAGTAATACATACAGAATTACCAGAGAGAGAATCATCAACATCTGGGTTTTCAAAGCCAGGGGCTCCTTAATGGCTATCCAGAGTGTCTACTCCAACACTCTTCCAATGAATGAGCCCCAAACAAAATGTTAACCTCAGACTACATATATATATACATTATATATATGTATGTATGTGTGTATGTTTGTATATACATCTCTTGAGAGTTTCATACCTCTCATGACCTATCAAAAGGATGTGGGCCTTCTTACAAACAAAAGAAAGACTAAATCAAAGGTTCTTGACTGCCCCAGTGCTGCAAAGCACTCCAAAACAAAAGACAACAAAAATCCCACTTTGCTTGCCCTTATACCAGAGTCTTTAATAAAGGCCTCATCTCTAAAATATACAGGGAACTGAGTCAAATTTATAAGAATACAAGTCATTCCCCAGTTGAGAAATGGTCAAAGGATATGAACAGGCAGTTTTCAGAGGAAGAAATTGAAGATTTCATAGGCATATGAAAAAATGCTCGAAATCACTACTGACTAGAGAAATGCAAATCAAAACAACTCTCAGGTACCACATCTCTCCTGTCAGATTGGCTAACATGTCAAAACAGGAAAATAATCAATGCTGGAGAAGATGTGGGAAAATTGGAACACTAATGCATTGTTGGTGGAGTTGTGAACTAATCCAACCATTCTGGAGAGCAATTTGGAACTATGCCCAAAGGGCTATAAAAATGTGCATGGCCTAGCAATACCACTTCTAGGGCTGTATCCCAAAGTGATCATATAAGCGGGAAAAGGACCGAGATCTAAAAAAGTATTTATAGCAGCTCTTCTTGTGAAGTCCCGTATTGGAAATCAAGGGGATGCCTATCAATTGGGGAATGGCTAAACAAATTGTGGCATATGAATGTAATGGAATACTATTGTGCTATAAAATGAGGAGCAGATGGACCTCATAATAACCTGGAAAGACTTATATGATCTGATGCTAAGTTAGGGGAGCAGAACCAGGAGAAAATTCTACATGATTACAGATACACGGTATCTGTGATGACTAACTTT
This sequence comes from Phalanger gymnotis, assembly GCA_028646595.1. Classification (NCBI taxonomy): domain Eukaryota; kingdom Metazoa; phylum Chordata; class Mammalia; order Diprotodontia; family Phalangeridae; genus Phalanger; species Phalanger gymnotis. The sequence continues at coordinate 4,024 of JAQQSZ010016993.1, forward strand.
GATAGACTTGACTCTTCTCAGCAAAACAAGGTTTTAAGACAGCTCCAAAAGACTCATGAGGGAAAAAGTAATCCATATCCAGAGAAAGAATTATGGAGTCTGAATGCAGATTGAGGCAAACTATTTGCTTTTTTTTGGTTTTGTTTCTTCCTTCTCATGGTTCATTCCATTGGTTATAATTCTTCTTTACAATTTAACTATTGTGTGGGTTTAATGTGAAGGTACATGCAGAACCTGTATTGGATTACATGCCATCTTGGGGTTGAGGGGTGAGGTGAGGGAGAGCAATAAAATTTGGAACTCAAAAACTTGTGGAACTGAGTGTTGTAAACTAAAAATAAAAATAGATTTAAAAAATTACAAGCAGGATGATTTCAGGAAAAAAAACTCATGCAGAATGAAGTGAACAGAAACAGAAGACCATTGCACACAGTAACAGCAATATTCTGAGGATGATCAACTAGAAAATACTTACCTTCTCCCTTCAAAACAATGACCCAAGACAATTCCAAGAACCCATAATGAAAGATGCTCTCTTCCTCTAGAGATAGATATGATGAACTCTGAATGTAGAGTGAAGCATATTTTTTTCCTTTAGTTTTATTGTTTTATTTTGTTTGTGTTTTTTTTTACACAACATGGTTAATATGGAAATAGGTTTTGCCTGACTTCACATGCATAATCAATATCAATGGGTTTTTTTTGCCTTCTCAAAGAGAGGGATGTGTGGGAGTGTAGGAGAGAATGAAAAACTCAAAAAATTTTAAAAATAAGTGTTAATTTGTTTTTACATATAATTGGCAAATATTTAATGAAATAAGTAAAAAATAACAAAAGAAAAAAATTCAATGGTAGAGTGATTCTTCAGTCTATTTCCATTTCTTCAAGATTGAAGATTTATTTGATCTGCTTGAGTTCAGATTGTTTGAATTAGATAATCTTCTCGCCATTATCCATTTTTCTAATTTTTCATTTGCCTTGAATTATTGATGATCTAACAGAAATCAAACATTTGATTCTGAAATGACTGACACATCTGCAAGCAGTCATTTTCTGTCTTTTTAAGATATTGTCAATTTCTTTTTTTTAATTGCTCTTTGTTACTCACCACTTCCAGGACATTCTGACTCTCACTTTTTTTAACATGTATTCATAATGAATAGGAATGTGACCTCAGAGGTCTATGAGCCTGTGGCATCTCATTTCTTGTTCTTAAACAATATTTTCTAACGTGATTTTTGCCATTCATTCTTGTGCCCACTTTTGCATTGAAATGACCAAAGCATATGTTGACTTAGTTTTGAACATCTTGTCAACTTCTTCATTGAATTTTCATAGCTCAAAGCTTGTTTAAACAGCTGTCAGTATTATCCTCTGTAATGGACATTAGCATAGGAGCTGCAGTTATCTTCATGGTGGTCTGTTTACATTCGTCATGAGCACTGCAAAATGGGATAACCAAGAATCCCATGAAATGTTTCTTATTATATTTTGGTATAGAAATGAAACTAATTCTATCGATGCTTTATTTACCTGTCTGAGAGGCATCTATTATCTGTCCTCTTTAAATGCCTTTTCTTTAGGTGTTTCTGTTCCATTTACCATGAAAGTGTAGGTTAGCCAGTTCATCCAGTAGCATAACACCTTGTTAATCATTGAATAGTGAGCCCATATTAAGAATATCTGAAGTAGATTTGCCTGAACTATTTTTAACTCTTTCTTTATTTAATTCATTTTTATAACGTTTGGCTTCCCAGGTAAAGGAGTGAAGAGGAATATATTTGGAAATGTAGGTAGTAAAAAAAAAACCAAAAATGAGACTATCAAAAGTTAGTGTTTTTAGATAGCATGCAAATATAACATCACTGTGGACACAGGAAAGGATATATAGGATTAAGGTGATATTTTGTTTTTGCTGATTTTATGAATTATCGTGACTAAAAATATATTCATTGCTTTGTGACCAAACCTCTTGATAAGTCATATTTTGTACTTAGGCAGAGATGAAGGGCAGGAGTAGGGGGAGAGATAAAAGTCTGAGATGGAGAGAAAGAGAGAGAATGGGGGGGGGGGATTTATAACTGGTTCAAGGGAAGGACAATGTATGAACTTTGTCTGAGCCTCAAGTCTGAATGCACACAATTCAGAGGAAGATGTGCATCTGTTGGCAAGTTTTCCAGTATACATCAATTGTTTGATAATATATAGAACAGTGCATACTGTCTGGAAAAAAACACTTATAAATAAATGATTTGTGAATCTTTTTTTAAAAAGTATAGTTAATATCTCCCAAAGAATAGAAGTTTATTAATAGTCCTCAATCTTCATAGATATTTCCATGTCTTCTGGTCTACTCAACAAGCCTCTCAAAAGATATAGCTATGTGGATATAGGTTTTGGAATTGGAAGTTGTCAGGAAAGATTTTCTCACTTGGTTACACTCAGGGTTATATAAACCCATTCAGGCATACTCAAGGACAAGACAACCAACCAAATAAAAATCAGAAACTGGGCATGCACCAGGCACTTTTATCTACTTCATGACTCCACTAAATTGAAGTACTGGCCTCTGGCAATGCATTTCTCCCAACTTCTTTGCCTTGAAAAAAGTCTACATGGTTTGAGCATTTAAGAATGGTAAAATTTTATTCAGACTGATAAATACTTTATGCATTCTTCTTTTATTTTTGTTTTTCTCCCGAGAAACTTTTTTTTGACATTCCACATTAGCTGAATGAACGAATTTTACATAAATGATTTTTTTTTATCTTAATTCAAATCCCCAAAAGAATACTATTTGGGAATAAATTCTCAAGTTTTTAATGATGACAGGGATTACTAGATATCATAATTCTCATATAGACAATAGCATATTTGCTTGAATGTTTTATTTTAGAACCTCATTATTAATGAATTATGCTGCACTAAAAAATAATTAGGGTGTATGAGGAGTGGGGCCATTTTGTTTGAAATGCTGGCTCTGAGTATTTCTCAGCATTATGATAAGTAGCCAATATTGTCACAGGGTACATTTTTTAATGTATACATTTTCTATTTTATCTAGAATCCTTCTGAGATATAATTCTTAAACTTAGATATTCATGTTTTATACATTTCACAGAGAAATCTTATCTCAGCAACTTTATACTACCCTTACCTACTAGGATGTTATTTAGGAAGTTTATCAGCAGCTAGGTAGTTTGAGTGTTGGATTTAGAGCCAGGAAATACAAATTCTGGGCCTCCGGCTGTGTGGCTCTTGGCAAGTCATTTGACCCCGATGTGTTTCGGGCAACTTGCCTAAGATATATCTACTAAGGACAAGATCAGCATGTAATTTTTTTTAGAGAGAGAGAAAAGATAGAGAGTGCTACTTATATAAATCTCTCTGTACATAGATGTACACATATACATACATGTACATATAGGTATGTGTGTATATAAATTTATATCTGTACATATCTAGATAGATTATTATATAGATACAGATTTTTTTTCTGTTGTTCTTATCCAGTCGTTTCAGTTGTGTCCAACTCTTCATGGTCCAATTTGGTGTTCTCTTACAAAGACACTTGAGTGGTTTACCATTCCCTTCTCCAGCTCATTTTATACATGGGGAAACCAAGGCATATGGGGTTAAGTGACTTGCCCAGGGTCCCACAGCTAGCAAGTTTCTGAGGCCAGATTTGAACTCAGGGAGATGAGTCTTCCTGAATTCAAGCCCAGCACTCTATCTACTGTTCCACCTAGGTGCGCAATCAATAGAACTCGCTACCTCTTCCAATAAGAATATAAACTCCATAAAGACAGGCACTATCTCCACTTTTATATTTTTATTCCCAAAATGTAGCACATTGCCTAACCCATAGTAGAAGATCCAATCAATATTTAATAAGCACCAGTTATGTGACAGGCACTGTGTTAAGCACTGTGGATACAAATAAGAGAAGATTGAGACTACCTTCAAGGAGCTTATAACCTACGGGAAGATAATACATAAAAGGATACTGAAAAGTAAGAGAGAGGGGTACCTGGCGTGGGGTCATAATGAAGATGATGATTGAGTTGAAACCAATCAGAGCAGCCAATCAGAGTAAGTGAAAAGATGTTTGGAATTTCGAGCCTTCTGTGAAGGAAGGCTATGAGAGGAGGCTTTTACTCTGTAATGAAACAAACAAGCAATAAGCATTTATTAAACATCTGCCGTGTGTGGTACGTCTGCAGGAATACAAAGACAAAAAAGAAAAGAAAGAAAATCTCTATTCTTAAGGAAGTTGCATTCTTTCAGGGTAGACAAAATAGATATATAAGTATATATAAAGAAGCATACATGTAAAATGCAAACTAAATACAATATTCGAAGAGAGGACAGTAGTAGTTGGGAGAACTAAGTGAAGAATTCACTTGGCAGATATTAGGGCTGTGTTTTGAAGGAAGAAATAATTTTATGAGGTTGAGGTAAAAAAGCTGGGAGGGATCAGTTCCACGATAGAAAATGTAAAGGCATAGAGATTATAGATGTTGTGTAGTGTTGGAGGAAGAGAGAAAAGACCAGTTTGGGTAGACCATAGAGCACAGGAAAGGAGTAAGGTATAATGAGGTTAGAAAGAAAGGGTGGGGCCAGATTGTAAAGAGGCTTTAAAAAACAAATAGAGAATCTTATATTTTATAACTTAGGCAATAAGAAGCCATTTGAGTTGATTTAGTAGGAGAGTTACACAGTCATATCTGTATTTAAAGTAAATCAGTTTGACATTAGTTTGGAGAATCATTTGGAGAGAGAAGGGGAGAGAGACTAGAAGGCCATTGTAATAGTCTATGTGAGAGGTGACAAGGATGTGAACTAAGGTAATGGCTGTAGGAGTAGAAAGATAGATCTGATAGAGGTAGAAATAGCCACTTTGGCAATTGATTGAATATGTGAGGTGTGGGAGGTTGACATAATAAGTGATCATTGGTTGACTTAGGATTGTCAATTGGTGGAAGGTGCTCCCACAGTGTGTCTAATTAAAGTTGTCCACTCTCCATCACCCAGAAAACTGCACAAGACAGATAGAATGGGTCTTCTGAAACCTAGTCTCAATTCCCACAATTAGTCCTGTATGCCATATACAACAGAATGATTTCTTTAAAGCATAATTTGGGCCACGTAGGTCTTCTGTTCATTAGCCTCCTCTGTATATGAGGTGGCATAGTGGATAGAGAAATGAATACGGAATCAGGAAAAACTGAATTTTAATTCTGCCACAGATATTTACTAGTTGTGTGACCCTGGACAAGTCATTGAACCCTTTTATGCCTCAATTTCTTTATCTGTAAAATGAAAGATTGGACTCAAATGGCCTCTAACATCCTATCCAGCTCTAAATCTATGGTCCTACTGATATCTAATGTTAATTGCTGCCTGGTAAGAAAGGACTTATAGGATTTATATAATCAGCTCATGGCCTATCTTTTCATTCTTGTTTCGTACTACTCAACTTCAGACTAAATTGCTTAGATTGTTTCATCCAATTAGAATGCTCTTTGCTCATGTCTATATCTATTGAAACGCAGCTTCTCTTACCAGGCCCAATTTAAGATTAGATCTTTCTGTGAAGACTTCTCAGATCTTCCTAGAAAGAAGTGATCTCTTCTTCCTCTAAGCTCTCTCTTAATGCGCTTATCACATTGTGATTTTGATTTCATTTATTTGTGCACCTACCTTACTTTCTATTAGATAAGTTTCTCCAGGGTAGAGACTATACCTGGTTTCACTCAATCAGCCAGTGGATAAGCAGTTATTGAGCATCTACCATGTGTCAGGCATTGAGCAAAGTTCTGCTTATCCCTACATCTTCCGTAGTGTTTAACACAACGTTGTTATTGTTTAGTAACTTTTCTCAGTTGTGTCCAACTCTTTATGACCCCACTTGGGGTTTTCTAAGCAAAGCTACTCTATTGGTTTGCAATTTCCTTCTCCTGCTCATTTTACAGATGAGAAAACTGAACTTGCCCAGGGTCACACAGCTAGTGTCTAAGGCCAGATTTGAACTCAGGTCTTCATGACTCCAGGCCTGGCACTCTATACACTGCACCATTATGATATAAATATTCTTTGTTCAGACCTTTCAAAATCCACAGTTTTGCTGTGCCAGGTCCTTGATCTACAGACACAGACCTTATAAAAAAATCTTATGAATTGCTGTAGCCAAAACCTCATGCACATTGCAATGGGCTATAACAAATGAAAACTTCAGGATCACCTAAAAGGCAATAGAGAGATGAATGATGGATATAATTGGAGTCTAGAATATTCCCAATGATGCATGCAAAAAAATAGATATGCAAAACATGAATATTCTTCAGGAAATGTATGAGTGGAAAATTATATGGGCTGGTAATACAGTAAGAGAGAAGAATAATAAATGGATATCATTAGTCCTTTGGGGATACCCATAATATATGAAGAGACTTAGAGAAAGGTCTCTAGTGTGTTAAATAAATGTTCTATGGGGGATTTATGGTAGAGGACATGAACAAAAATTATACAAGATGAATCAGTATGAATGGTTTAAAATCTTCTCTTCTGGAAAGAGTATCCACATAACTATGATTACATTGCTATATATTTGAAGTTTCAAATTATATAAAGAGATAGGAGATCCTTATATATAAAGGATACACACAAATATACACATGTGTGTATGTATATTGTAAGTGAATATCTATGCATTTTCTAAAATTGATTTTTAATTTTCCATATTTTTTCCTATTGTTTTTCTGATCAGACCAGCAAAAACAAAAATGACATCCTAGAGCACTTTACCTCAAATAGCTAGGTGGCACAGTGGTTAGAGTATTGGGCTTGGAATTAGGAACACTCATCTTCACGAGTTC
>JAQQSZ010016994.1:0-10901 GCA_028646595.1 Phalanger gymnotis
CATTGCCCAATTGATCAGTGGATAGGAACAGACAGTTTTCTCTAAATCACTACTGATTAGAGAAATGTAAATTAAAACCAGTCTGAGGTATCACCTTACACCTATCAGATTGGATAACATGACAGAAAAGGAAAATGACAAATGCTAGAGGGGATGTGCAAAAATTGGGATATTAATGCATTGTTGGTAGAGTTGTGCACTAGTCCAACCATTCCGGAAAACAGTTTTCAACTCCTACCAAAGTGCTATAAAATCATGCATACTCTTTGACCTAGCAATACCACTACTAGGACTGTATCAAAAAAAGATCAAAGAAAAGTGAAAAGACCTATTTATACAAAAGTATTTATAGAAGCTCTTTTTGTGGTAGCAAAGAACTGGAAATTAAAGAGATGCCTATCAATTGATAAATGGCTGAAAAAGCTGTAGAATATGATGTAAATTTAGAGTATGAAGTAGAAATGATGAACAGGACTGTTTCATAAAAAACTTGGGAAGCCATATAAACTCATGCAAATTGAAATGATCAGAAACAAGAGAACAATGTACACAGTAACAGCAATATTGTAACGATGATGAACTGTTAAGAGTTAGCTACTACCACTTTTTGCAAGGGGGAAGGCAGGGTAATGGGTTAAGTGACTTGCCCAACGTCATACAGTTAGTAACTGTGTCAAGTATCTGAGGCTGGATTTGAACTCAGGTCCTCCTGACTCCAGGGTGGGTGCTCTACTCACTGTGCCACCTAGCAGCCCCAAGACTTAGCTACTTTGATCAAGGCAATTATCCAAAACAATGCCAAGGAACCCATGATGAAAAATGCTATCAGCATCCAGAAAGAGAACTTATGAACCTTGAATGCAGATTGACACATACTTTAAAAAACCTAACAACTTTATCCTAATTGTTTTATTTTGTTTATTTTCTTTTGCGATGTGGCTAATATAGACATATATTTTGTATGACTTCACATGTATAATTGATATTAAATTACTTGCCTTTTCAGGAAGGGAGTAATGAGAGAAGGGAGAGAGAGAAATTGGAATTCAAAAGTAAAAAAAAAAAGATTGTTAATTTTTTTACATGTGATTGAGGAATATTTAGCAAAAGTTTAAAAAATAAAAAATAATAAATTATTTCAGGTTTGGGCTTTGTTCTCAGTTAACATTCCTGATTCCTTATTTGTAAAATGGCAGTGATATCTGCCCGGATTCTCTCATAAACTATAGTGAGGATCAAATGAGATAATGCATGTGAAAGTACTTTGAAAATTGTAAGGTGCCATAAAACACAAGGTATTATTCCATTCATTTAAATTATATATACTACCATCATTGCCATCAGAAAGCATTGATCAACACCTGATTGCAAATGGTACCACTCAAGACCATGCAAAAAGTGAATTAAATAGAAAGCCAATTCCATTAATACTCATCTCTGGGAGACAAATGAAAGAGGATTTTCAGTTACTGTTCAAGGACCTTACGCTAGAGCTCTGATTTTTCTCCTCCCCTGCAATTTTTTCTTTGAATAACTTTCAAGTTATTAGGCATATTTTCTTGACATTTGGATTCAGGTTTTTAAAAGGTAGTTTGATTCTTATGAGTGACCTCAAGGCACAGTATTTTTCACATATGAGAAAGAAAAATGTAATCATATGAACTTAATAGAAAAGCAACTTCTAAAAGCAAAATATTTAAATTGTTTTATAAAAGCTTAACTTTTAAAGTACTTAAACCTCTGAGAAAAAAGCAAGTACTATGTTGGGATTAAGATGATTCAATTAATTTTGGGATAAAATATGATAAGAAAGGTTTTCTCCAACCAGAAAGTGAAACCAGTTCACAGTGAATTTGATTTATTTGATTTATCCTTTTGTATTTATTTTTCTTTGGAATTTTAGTGCAGTTCTTATAGTTTTCCAGCTTCATCATTCTTTAAAGAAAATTTCAAGCATAAAAGTTTTATACAGGTTTATAGGAATGGCATGACAAGACATAGTGATATTGAAAAGTTAACGAAATTTGGTTTTATGTCTACTAAAATGAATTAATTTTGGTCACTTATTGAAAGTACTCTAATCAAACAATGTTCAAGGATGGGTTCATGTATTATAACCAGGTAACTTAATTTTTCACACATGCAATGGAAGTTTTATTTTCCTTGTGTTGCCTTATCTTTTTTTAAGTTTCAAAAAGCTTTTATTTGTGGTTTCCCTAAAGGCAAAATATCAGAAAACAATCCACTGCCGAGACACTGTTTTATAGTAAAGAAATAGGGTCTTTATCCCTTCCTTTCCCTCGAGAATACATGCTTTCATCTTATGAATATTTAAGACCAGTTTTCCCCATGTCTGGATATGTCACTTGTTTAAAAAGGCACCCATAATTATGGCCCTCCACCATTCTGTACATCACTAACAGGCATTGTGCAGTTTCTCTGTAGTCTCAACCACATACTGTAATGTAATTGGAAAGCTCTTTGGCCCAATGTAGCAAAATATTTTAATGTTGTATTCTGCTTCCCTGTTATCTGCTGGAAAGAGAAGAATCTCCAAGTTTTTCCTAACTGTGGTTAGAACACTCCACATTTGAGGAAAAAAACATTACCTGAAACACTTGAATTATTATAAGTTGTTGGGCATAAACTTAAGGAGGTGAAGCTCAAAATTACACGTGTTAAATTGTCTCCTCCCTCAAATGGATAATTAGGAAAAGAGGTAATTTGACTATTAGGTCAGTTAAAGAAGTACCATTCCTGCAATGCTCCTAAGTAGTCCCTTTCCTAAATGTCAACCATACTAGGTGGCTGATGACGGAGATTGCAACAGATGTCACAAGGATTTAAAGTCCCAAACAGTGCTATCCTAGAGACAGCTAGCAGAGCAACAAAGGAGTACAATGATCCAAGTTAAATGCTGGTAAAGGCACAAGGAGAGGAATCATGGGTGACTTTTAGTGCCATTTTCACTTAACAAGCCATTAGTGGAATAGCCCAAAGACTCCCGACTTTCATCACCCCAAGACGTTTAAATCAATCACTGTAGGAAGACATGACTAGTAGGCTGGTATCCCTTCTGGTAGAGATCTTCAAGAGGGGCCCAGCCAGACCCCAGCATGGTCTTGCTGGCATAAACTACGGCTGAGGGTTGTACCGTAAGTATTTCTTGCCTGAAGACGTCTTGCCTCTTTGGTGAAGACGTCTTTAGGGAACAATTTTTTGGCCTCCTCTTCAGAGATAGTTGGAACAACCATGACAGATTTCCCACATTGCCAGTCAACAAGAATAGCAACCTTCCCGTATGCTGCCAATTGAAGCGATTCAACCATTCTGCGATCTCATCAGAGTTCCTGCCAGTAGCTGCTGGGTAGAGGATAAACAGCTTCAACTTCTTATCGGGGCCAAAAAACAAATACTACAAGAGCTGTCAGAGGCATGCCTTGCCCATCTCGTTCATCTGGGTCTAATGCCCAAACTGATGGCGAGGTCTCATTCGTGACCGTCAATGATGGTGAAAGGCAGTTTCTCTTTGGCTCATCTCTATTGTATGCGTTGATATCCTTACTTCAGTCAAGACGGTCTTGGACAGAGTCAATAGAAAGGGCGATCATCTTAACATTGCGCTTCACATTGCGCTTCGCAAATTCTGGGGCCAGCTTTGCAGCACGGCCCACCTCTCTTACGCACAACGCAGTAAAATCCTGAGGGTGGGAGAAGAGAATGCACCATGAGTCTCCGAGGAAGTCGTGGAAACGGATGCGGCCGATCGTGGTGTCCGTCTCGAAGATGGGGGCCTGATCTCCGAATAGCAGACCTCCGTGCTTGGCGGCGGCAGCTGCGGGAGGACCTGGCGGAGGAGGAGGAGCCGCGGCCAACGCAGGCGCTTGTTCGTGCGGGGCAGCCGCTCTCAAGGCTGCAGAAAAAAAAAAAGAAAAAAAAAAAAGGTTTGCTTCTTTATCTTGTAAAATGACAAAGATTTTACTCTAAGAAACTCTAAGGATTTTTTTCCTTCTTTTTGTTCTTTCAGTAGTGTCTAGTATCACTGGCAGTTTGTTCAAATGTTTCTGATAAGTAAGGAGAGTGATTATTTAGACCTTCTTGAATTCAGTTTCCTTGTTTCTGTCCTATACATGTAACAGGTCTCAGTTTGATGGAAGGGAAAATGAGGCAAAAAAAGCCTTCCAGTGAAGCTGAGACTTGTTAAAGACTTTAGTTTGAAAAGACCAAAGTTCTTGATTACATTAAATGAAAAAGGTTTTGTGCAAACAAAGCCAATGCAAGGAAGATTAGAAGGGAAGGAAAAAGCTGGGAAACAATTTTTATAACCAGTGCCTCTGGTAAAAGCATCATTTCTAAAATGTATAGAGAACTGAGTCAAATCTGCGGGAAACAGAAGGATGGAATTTTGTTTCCACAGGATTAAAAGCACTCCCTCCCTGCCTCCCCCAGCTTCAGCAGAATGTAAGTTAGGTGACTGGTTCTAATCAGAGCTGTGATCTAGGGGAAACCAGACTCCTGATTGGGTGAAAGATTAGAAGCTTGTACATATGCTTAAGGAGGTGTTTGAGGAGGGCATGAAGAGGGCAGTTCAAAGGGTTGCATCTGGCCAATAAAGAGCCAGGCAGGAGATTGGAATTGGGAGTCAACAAAAGAACTGGCGTTTTTCTGAGTCCTCGTGCTCTCCTGTACTCTCCTGTACTCTGTTCAGGGGACATACCCATTTATTCAGAAAGAAAAAATGTAAAATATAATTAAAATCTTCTTGGCTTTCCAACGAATATTATTTATTCCAAGACTAAATATGTTTCTAACGAATCTATAAGAATATAAGTCATTCTCCTGTTGATAAATGGTCAAAGGATATGAACAAGCAGTTTTCAGATGAAGAAATTAAAGTTATCTATAGATAAATCTAAATCACTATTAATTAGAGCAATGTAAAGTGTCACATCACACCTATCAGATTAGCTAACATGACAAAAAAAGGAAAATCATAAGTGTTGGAGAAGATGTGGGAAATTTGGAACACTAATGCATTGTTGGTGAAGTTGCGACATGATCCAACCATTCTGTAGAACAATTTGGAACTCTACCCAAAGGGCTATAAAAGTGTGCATAATCTTTGATCCAGTAATACCACTTCTAGGTCTGTATTCCAAAGAGATCTTAAAAAAGGAGGAAAAGACCCACACATACAAAAATATTTATAGCAGCTCTTTTTGTAGTGGCAAAGAATTGGAAATTTTACATAGAATCAATTGGGGAATGGCTGAACAAGTTGTGGTATATGAATGTAATGCAATACCATAAGAAATGGTGAGCCAGTGGATTTCAGAAAAACCTGGAATGACATACATGAACTGATGCTAAATGAAGTGAGGAGAACATTGTACACAGTAACAGCAACATTGTGTGATGAATGATTTTGTTAGACTTAGCTCTTCTGAGCAATGTACTGATCTAAGACAATTTCAAAAGACTAATGATGGAAAATGCTATCCACATCCAGAGTTAAGAACCATAGGGTCTGAATGTAGATTGAAGCATACTATTTTCTCTTTCTTTTGTTGTTGTTTTTTCTTTCCCATGGTTTTTCCCTTTTGTTCTGATTCTTCTTTCACAACATAACTAATGTGGAAATGTGGTTAATGTGATCATATGTGTATAGCCTATATCAGATTGCATGCCATTGTGGGAGGGGAAGGGAGAGAAGGAGGGAGAAAAAAATTTGGAACTCAAAATCTTATAAAAGTGAATGTTGAAAGCTAAAAATAAATTAATGTTTTAATTTTTTTTTAAAAAAGGCCAAGGTTCCCCACTGTATTCTGGGCCATTTCAGTTGTCCTGATCTATATCTGGCCACTGGACTCAGATGGCTCTGGAGGAGAAAATGAGGCTGGTGACTTTGCACAGCACTCCCTCACTCAAATCCAATTCAGATGCATATCATGGCATCACCTCCCTGATGTCATGGTCTTCTTCAAGAACGAGGGACAAACAGCAGTTTGAGGACAAAATGAGGCACTTGCAAACAACTGAACTTTTAACATAGGAGGTTTACTTTGCCCTAACGCTTCAAGAAAATATAAGGATACAGTGGCTCTTAGCATCTATGGTTGTGACCCCTCTGGTCTCCATGAGTCAGTTATCAGGGTATGGTGACTTGTGTGGTATCTAAATCTGAGAGGATATAATAGGAGGTTTGGACCTTTTGTGCCCATAGACCAGAAAGCTATATCAGGGAAGCTGAGTTTATCAGGAAGGCCACGGCCAAAGGAAGTTGCTCCTATCATACAAAGTCTTCCTCTTTCTGGGTGGCTATACGATTTCTTCAGTCTAGGGAGTGTGATCAGTATAGATTTATCACAGCAGGTAGCCTTACACTATCTCTTTTCCTTTAACGGACTCTAGTTCACAATGATTTCTTATTCATATGACCTTGATATAATGGATTCTGTTTCTGTAAGAGCAGATAGAATATGCTTAAATGTATACTGTACTTTACTCTTTTACATAGAATGAATAAAGGCAATAAACCAATGCATAATAAAACATATTCTGCTCAGCTACATGCCCACAGCCACTCTTTGACTAATGAGCCTCCAGAGAATACAAAGGACACTCCAAACCCAGAATTTCCAGGAAAGGCAGATTTCATTTGGCTTATCACTGATTCCCTTCCTCCAACTGCTGCTCCTCTTAAAACTAGTAAAGGGGTGTAAAAACTCTAGCATAGTTCCTGATTAATATTTGACTCATACTACCCAGGATGGTTATTAAGTAGAGGTGGAGGAATTCTGGATCCTGGTCTTAGTTCCCATTCAATGCCCTCAGTGTAGGCTCAGTGCTGTTTTTCCGTTTGGTCATGGAGTTGCTTTTCTTCCAAGAATATTCCTGTCCCTGGTAGGAACCTCAGTCTGCATCGTGCAATATGGAATGCATGGACTGGATTCAATGGAAGGTGCTTCAAGAAGATGATTGCCTTGCCCTCTCTGACTTCAGTTCAAGTTTCTGGTGTCTGTATATTAAATTTGTCTATTCATCCAAATCCAATGACTTTGCTCCCCACTGTGGTATATCAGGTACTTGTGGTATACTCAGAATCTTGTCATCACTGTCTGCATACTTAAAATCTCTCATTCTCCATTGGATAGCCAAATTCTTGCCACTTTGCACAGAGGGAGAGGTGCTGAAATAATTCTGCATTTGAAATTACTTTGTGAATTCAAATGAAAATGATATTTGTGTGAGAACATCTTGGCAAGCATCAAACTATCCTTTCTGATTGGTAGCTATACCAGCTATAAGTTCAGGCAGAGTAGTTTTTTTGGGGTGGTAGGATAATGGAGGGTAATTGGGGAAGGTGAAATAGATTAAAGTATTCTATCTAGAACTGATGTTTGTAAAGTGCTTTACAAACTTTAACGTGTTATGTAAAGATCACATACTGTCATTATTATCATTCTTATTCTAATTATTATTATTTGCTCAGAGGAGAAGCAAAATGAGATAAGGGACAGAGGACTACCTTTGTAGTCAAAAGATCTGACTTCAATCCCTTCCTCTGACATTGTGCGCCCATGGTCAACTCAGTTTATTTCTCAATCTCCCCAGATAGTTCTCTAGTGTAATAAATAACAGGAAAATTATTTATTATTCTTGCTGGAGGGAGATTCCACACTGGAAGTTCTGTCATGATGTTCTGTCACAGGTAGGAGCTCCTCACCCCACTCCCTCACCCCTTATTTCAAAAATACTCAGAAATATATGGATTAGTAGTAAGGCACACTGGTCCATTAATATAGTCTAGTTAATAATAATAGCAATAGCTACTATTCATACTTCAAAATTTATAAAACATTTTACAAATATTATCTTATTTTATCTTCAAAACAACCCTTGGACGTAGGTGTTATTATTAACCCTATTTTACAGATAAGAAAACTGAGGCAAAAAGAGGTTAAGTGACTTGATCAGGGTCACACAACTAGTAAGTGTCAGGGACTAGATAATAATAACTAACATTTACATAACACTTACTTTGTACCAGACACTATGCTAAGCACTTTCCAATTATTATCTCATTTGATCCTTACAACAACCCTGTGAGGTAGATGCTATTATTAGCCCCATTTTACAGAGAAGGAAACTGACGCAAAGTGACTTGCTCAAAGTCACACAGCTAGTAAGTATCTGAGTCTGGATTTGATGTCAGATATTGCTGACTCCCATGCCGAGGGCTCTGTCTACTTCCTCATTGTGTCAGAATCGGAAACTTATTTTAGTGCAGTAAGAATACTGTTTAAAGTAAATTGAAAAAGGATCATTCTTATCCTTCATGGACTCTTTCTCTGAGAGTACTTAACATCTTCTTAGTAAGTATTACACTGTTGTAACCAGTTTTGGAAAAGGATTTGGTTAGGAGACATACTTACTTAGCTGTATAGGCTTCCTGCAAGTCTCTTAATCTCTCTCAAGCCTCATTTGTAACATTTGCAAAATGAGGAAAATACTAGAACCTATCTCTCAAGGTTGTTTTGAGAACCAAATGAGAAAATGGTATGTGAAACACTTTGCAAATCTCAAAATGCTCTATAAATGCTAGTTGTTCTTATTATCATGAATTACTTCTCCTTCAGGCAAGGAGAAGAGTTTGAAGCCTGGCTATATGGGTGAGAGATATAGTCGACATAGTGGTTTTCATCCTACACTGGGAAGGAATGAGATTAGAATGGGCATAACTGCAGGAACAGATCCGTGGGATGGACTTCCTAAAGCTCTGTGGGGTTTTAAAATTTAGCATAGAAGTAGTGAAAAGTGTAGCTGATTATGGCAAGTGTGGGAGCAGTGATGATGTGTGATTAGAATGTGGAGATGGAATGGTTGCTGGAGCAAGAGACTAGAGACAGGGAGCCAAACCTGATGGCTTTTTGGGGTGGAGTGCAATTGAGGTTGCGACTTGCCCAAGGTCACACAGCTAGTGTCTGAAGCCAGATTTGAAGTCAGGTCCTCCTGACTCCAGGGCCAGTGCTCTATCCACTCTGCCATTAGTTTCTCTTCTTTTTTAAAAAAAAAAAAAAACAAAAATCTTTTATTAATTTGTAGAATACTTAAAATGTATAGGTTGAAAGATTTTAGTCACTTAAGTAGGAGCAGCATCATAGAAGAGTTCAATGCCTGAGTCCCTGGCACCTTCCTCCCTTCTGTGTCTCTAGATTGGTATGGTGGTGCTAATTTTTCATTAAGGAGTATTAGTATGAGACTGTGAAATGCAACCTCCCATTCTTTCTTCTTCCTCTCTGCATGAATAGGACAGAGGCTGATTTTACTTTTCTAATTTTTGTTTAAGGAGCTTGAACTTCTTTGCTGGCTAGATAAATATGATTTAGCTAACTTCTCTTAATGTCTGAGCTGCCTTATTTATAGAGGTACTATGGCAGGGTGGAATAGTGTTTGGATATTGTTATTTAGAGATATAACCAGGACCAGCTTTTGAGTCCTAGTTCCCCAGAGTGCCAGACTTTCCCCTGGATGGAGCCTGAGCCAAATTGAGAGAGAATTGTAGTGTTATAATTTATTGATTTTGAGGATTAACATCCTCTAAACAGAACTAAACTGGATGAAGGTTCTGCTTCCTTTGCTCTAGGGTAAAATGAGTAAAAGCACCATTTTTTACTGTCTAGGGCAATGCTGAATTATTGCAATGTGACCTGCTTCGTTTATCTGTTCCTAGTTCCTTCATACAAGCTAGTTGCTGAAGTGGAATTGAGGGTGGTGAGTAGGGTATAGGAACTGACCAGTGGGAGGTGAAAAAGTGTGGCTAGATCTAGCCAAATTTACAAGATCCAAAGGTGGGAGCCAGAGGAGGAGGAAGGAGGACATCTTTTCCAAGTAGTCCTTTACTTCCTACTTCCAAACTTATACCCAAACAACACACAAGGCTATACTCTCACTATCTGTATGCACCTATCCACTTATATGAAGATTCATATTCCATATTCCAATAATCTGTCAGAATAAAGGAAAGAAAAGGAAGAAACAATTCTTTCTGCATTGTTTGCATTGTCAATAATTGTAAATTAAAGTACTTGTCATAATCTTCATTAATGTTCAGTTGTTTATTTAGGCTTACGCTCAAGGCTAAAAATTTACATGCTGAAGTTTGCAAAGGGTAAAACCTGGCAGTCATCCAGCCCAGTTAGTGGTTTGGCTCTTCCTAATTTCCAGTTTCTACAATTTGGTCCCTTAGTAGGGGACGTATAAAGCCCTCAGATCCATGATCTAGTGATTTCAGCATCAAATTCACTTCGTTACTGCTTCTGCCCTAATCTTATATCTTTATTCTAGCAACTGGCATCTTCCTTTATAACATAAGCAAACCTTTTGTTCTAATAATAATAATAATACATATATATATATACACACACACATATGTATATGTATGTATATATATACATATATATATATATGTAGTTGTATGTCTCTTTAAAGTTTTCAAAGCACATTAGATAGCATCACATTTTATCCTCACAACAGCCCATGGCATAAGTGTTATTATTATTTGTATTTTGCAGATTATAAAATTGAGGCTCAGGGAGGCTAAGTAAGCTCTTCAAGAGTATGGAGTGCCTCACTATTCTATTTTTATCCCCAGCACTGTAATGGCAAGCAAAGTGGGACTTTTTGCTGTTTTTACTTTTGGAGTGCTTCTCAGCACTAAGGCAATCAGTGCCTTTGATTGAGTCTTACCTTTGTTTGAATCAGGAGACCTTGATTGGAAATAGTATATGTACTCTGAGGTTAGAATTTTGCTTTGGGGCTCACTCACTTTGCTTTGTGGCTTATTGGAAGAGTGTTCTTGTGATTTGGCCAGACTAGACTTTGAATAGCTGTTAAGGAAC
>JAQQSZ010016995.1:0-10900 GCA_028646595.1 Phalanger gymnotis
AAAAAGAAGGTTCATGTCTCAAGTGAGAACTCCAGACACAATTCATATGAATTACAAGATTTCAGAGCTGTAGGGGATCTTAGATGTTGTCCAGTCCAACCCCTTTGTTTATAGATGAGAAAATACACAGATAAATGACTTGGGCAATATTAACACTAGTAGAGTCAAGGTTTGAACTGAAATTTTGCACATCAAATCCAGGGCTCTTTCCACTATACCAGGTTGCCTCCCACAAAATTCAATTCTATTCAAAGTAAGAAACCATGAAGAATGCTGAGAAACATGGGGAGATTTAATTACACTGTTGTGCAATGTTATATACAGAATGAAGAAAGCAATATGCATATTGATTACAAAAACATAAATGGAAAGATCAATGATATTAAACTGAACTCTGAGAAGTTGTGTGATTATGGGGGGGGAGAGAGAGAGAGAGGGAGAGGGGGAGGGGGAGAGGGAGAGAGAGAGAGAGAGAGAGAGAGAGAGAGAGAGAGAGAGAGAGAGAGAGAAGTAGAAAGGTAGAATGGTGGATGGAGCACTGGGCTTAGAGTCAAGAAGACCTGAGTTCAAATCCAGCTTCAGATACTTACTAGCTATGAGGCTATCTGCAACTCACTTAGCCTTTGTCCTCAGTTTCCTCAATTATAAAATGGGGATCATAATAGTGCCTACCTTCCAAAGGTGATTGCGAGGATGAAATGACATATTTGCAAAGCTTTTAGCACAGTTCCTCGTGTGCAGTAGGTGCCGAATAAATGCTTGCTCTCTTCCTTCTAAATTTCACCCTGCAGAAGAGATAATAAAAGACCTCCTTTTCATTGGTGAGGTGGGGAACTATGCTGTGAAATCTTGTCTATGCCATCATATACAGGCACTGTATTGGTTGGTTCTACTAAATGTCTCTCTCTCTTAGGAATTCTCTCTTAGGAATGAAGGATGACTGGTTAGGAAAGGAGAGGAAGGGCACATTCTGAAATGAATATGAGATAGAAATGAGATAAAAGTATCAATAAAACTTGTTTTTAAAAAAAGAGAAACAAAAGGAAAATATCTAACTCAGCATGCATTTACTTTATGGAAGGTCTTGTACTTAGTGATAAGGACAGAAGGATAAAAAGCAGCCCAGCTTCTGGCTTCTGGGAGATTACTGCATGACGAAGGAAATTCAACAGATAGACTCTTATTCTTCTTGGTTGTCCTTTGTTTTCAAAGAGGACCAATGACATCGTGGGGTGATGTCTTGACTCATGTGTAACCTAGATTTAAGTGAGGCAAAGTTGCACAACATCATCAGCCTCACTCTCTCTCCCAGTCATCAGTCCAACGGCAGGACAAAAGTCAGGACGACTGGTGATGGCCTGGAGTGCAGTGGATGACCTTGTCATCTCTGATGCCTGACCGAGCCGTAAGCTCTCCGCAGCATGTGTTCAGCCCCCTTTACGGCCGTTGGAACAAATTGTTCTCATCCACCCATTCTAGCAGGGGAAATCTTCACGTGCTTGGGGTAGACATCCCCCTAATTCACCCATGGATTTGAGGCATGTTGGGAACCCTCAACATGGTTTAGCCCGCATGCCCAGATGGTTTTACCAGGATGTGGCCACCATGTATGCTACAGCTTCTTGGAGCTGCAGCTGAGAGTTGGCTGACTCAGGCAGACACCAAAGGTGGATGAGTAGCCCTGAAAAGAGATCAGCAAGCCCTCATACCAGAGGTGCTAGTCCTCCTGAACACCCTATACATTTAAGTGTGACATGAAGCAGAAAACATTAAGGGTAAGTTTTATCCTGAAAATGATGATGTTTATTTCTTTTCAATGCTGTTACCACATAGTGTGGGAGCTAGGTATTAAAACTAATCAGCATGTGGCATTTGGCAGGTATCCTATTTCAGCAAACTCTATTAAAGTTGATAAAAGTTAATGGATGAAACATTTTTTTCCCCACTTGTCTTCAACAATCCATTTCCCTAACTTCTTTCCTTGCTCCTACCAAAAACAAGTGTTGTGGACATTTAAAGATCATTGTTTTCAACCCTCTTAATTTACTGATAAGGAAACTGAGGAACCAAGAGTTAAAATGATTCACCTAAGGTCCAAAAGGTGGCACAGCTATGACTTAAACCCATGTCTTAATGTCAAATCTGCTTTCCATGACAAACATGCTGCTTCCTCATTCTCAGTGATTAAATCTGAAGTCTTATATTTTTCCATCCCCTTTGAGCCCTGTCATGTGGCAAAATTCCAAATTCCATTAAACAAGTTATCTGTGCTTTATCTAAGTCCTTTGCTTCTTTCCCCTTTAGATACTGATCTGTTTTCTTTTTCTTTTTCTATCCTTTGATAATTTCTTCCTAAGTCACTAAATGCCTTTGGAAAAATCACTTCCCCTCCATGAAGTTTATATGGGGGAGGGGAGAGGGGAATCATACTCTAATTGTTTCTAGGATCCTTTATGGTTTTAGCATTCTATATTCTGTGTTCTAAAATCCTTTCCAGGTCTAACGTTCTCTGCTCTATGTTGTAACATATTTCTCAGTCCTAACAAACATTTTATGTTCTACGACTAGTAGGTCATGTTGCCTAATGGATAAGGTATCTGATCCCTGCTCACATCTCTTCACGGACCCCCCTGTCAAAAGCAGATTAGTGGTATATGTACAAGTTATGATAGACTTGATTCAAAAAACCTGGGTTCAAATTCAGGTTTGCCCACTGATTATCTGTGTGACCAGAAGGAAGTTCCTTAAACCCTCATTCCTCACCTCATTTATAAAAAAGTTGGGTTAGACTGGCTCAAGAGCTATTAACCTTAATCAAGAGGTCTATAGATAAATTTCAGAGGGTCTTTTTTCAATAAGCGGTTTCCTTTATAATCCTATGCATTATATTTTATGCATTTAAAATGTTATTTAGAAAAGAGGTCCATAGTTTCACGGGACTACCAAAGGGGTCCATGGCACATGAAAAAAGTTAAGAATCACTGGACTAGCTGATTGGTTTTCTCTATTCCATCTCATGGGAGGCTGCATGATGTAATCGAAAGCATGCTACATTTGGAAGAACAGGATCTGAAAGCAAAGTCCAGCCCTGCTACTTACAACATATAACCTCTCTGGTCCTCTGTACAATTACAGAGTTGACATTGGTGACCTATAAGGGGATCTCCAGCTTTAAATTTGTAATTTATGATATTCTATGTTCTAAGGTTGTTTCTAGTCCTAATATCCTATGGCATGATATAAGGTTCTTTCAATTTTAACATTTTATATTTTACTGTTGTTTGCTGTTGTACAGATAGTGGGAATGAAGAGACATAAAAACACATATGGCTAACAGGCCCCCCTTCTTTTTCTACATAGATAGCATGATAAGGGTCTTCCAAACAGCGATAGTCATAAAGAGATTTCTTTACACATGGGTGTCCATATTTTATGCCTCATTTGGTACTGGCAGAGGCTTAGTGAACAGTTATCTCTATAGTTGGACATCTAGTATGAGCTTAACACATTAGTAGGAGAAATCTTGTTGGAACAGAGCCTTAAAGGCTGTCAAAGACTGAGTCAAATGTATTTTTATTTCTGTAATCAACAAACAATAAACACAATAGGATCATTTGTACTCTATACCTTTCAGATGATCGTGTCACTGTGAAAATGTGGTTAAAGAAATTCATCTACAAAAATTATTTGTTCCTTTCTCGCATTTTCAGCAAGGATAGCCAAGATGCTTGTATAGGTAACAATAAAGATGTAGGGACATTAAAGTAGACAGTCATTGCCAGTGTCTTCTCAGTTTTTTGGTTGTGTGTGTGTGTGTGTGTGTGTGTAATACCAAAATACCCATTAGGTCTCTTAATCTTTTAGATTTGGATTTTTCTTCTAATGATGTAGACCCTAAACCCTTATGCCTTCCCATCTTGTGTAACTCTTGTCCCTGATCTCCCATAAGATCGCTATATTGGATCAATCCAATGTTTGAAGCCTTCCTCAGTTTCTTTTGAAACATCTCAAGGATGTCAACAGAGGACATGGACTGTGAATAAGGTCTCCACTCTCAACATGTGACCATCCCATTCTCTTTGATATCCATGCACATCTTTGATGACATGTTTTATTCTGCTCCTCTTTCATAATTCCTTGTTTGTAATGTGTTACGGATTACTCATATCCATTTTGCACCTTTCCATTACACTCTCATTAATCAAAACCTTTCATTTTTAAAAATATCTTTCTCTCAGTTTGTGTTAAATATGGTCCACTAATCCTTAAAATTTCAGCCTTGTGACAGTCATTTTCATTTCTTCTAATAAATACATTAGGTTGTATAGTAAAAAAAAAAAATCTTCCTCTCTTTGAGCTAACTTTAAAAATATTCCTTGTTATCAAAATTGTGTTCCCTCCAATGTAATGTTCTTCTGTGTACATTGTGTCCAGCTGCCATTCCTGACTTCATTTTAAGTTACATTTCTACTTCCTCAACCACATATTGGGTATCAAGTTGTTAGAGACCATTTGGGAGCTGTCCATTGTCACTGATGATGAGGACAATTCTAGAAGTGCTGGCAGATTCATTACATTTTCTTTCCATTTATTTGTTGTTTTCTTTCCTGTTCCACTCATAAATATTCTTTAGGTATTCTGGCTCAGTTTATTGGTTATTCTGCCACGCAAAACTCAGCACAGGCACTTTAAAGTGAGATTACCAAGTTGCCCAGGAAATTATGTTTCTTGTTTTCTTTAGATACATAATAAAATTAACTCTGCCAAATTTGGCACTCAACTGGCTGAGGAAAACGCATGAGGCTAACTTGAATTTGATTGCTATTTCTTTATGTCCTCTGGTTTAATTTGTATCAAGAATCCCAATATTGGTGCAGTTCCACTCCTTGGGGTTTTTAACAAAGAGATCACATTGCGAGTACCAATAACTAAATTATTGTGTGATTCTTAGCATGTCAGATAGCCAAAAACTTTTGACAGTATCATGAAATCAATCAAACAACAAGTATGTATTAAATCCTCTTCAGAATCCTAGTGGAAATGGGATTTTCTATGTATGGCGAGGTCCTCTGGAAGTTCCTATTTCTGAATGATCTTTGCTGATTTCATCAAGATCCACAGTCACTCAGAAGATGTTTGCTTAGTAACTGGCATGGGGGAAAAAAGGAAAATATTTAAAGTGACCATTTTGGGTAAACAATGAGTTCTTCTATGAACTTAGATTTTTCAAAAACACATGCAAGAGATAGAATAACAGGGCAGGTAACTAAGCACAAATTTAAAAGAATTTCAAAGTCCTCTTTGAATATTATCAAGAAGGCTAACTTCAAAGAGGAGATGATGTTTTCAATAGATACTAAAGACAACAAACAGATTTATTTAAATAAAAGTGTGCGATTACAAGAGGAAGATGAATGAAGTCTTAAAACACTTGCTTATTACAGGTTTGCAAGATAGCAAAGGATTAAGAAGAAGTAGAATTACTTAACCTTACCAATAAGAGTTGATCTGTTGAATGAAGATAGGACAAAAGAATTTGGAAGGGAATTGAGATTTCATATAATGAAGAGACCTTAAGAGTATCTGGCTGCTATTTATGGAGGTGAGATGGGGAGATGATACATAGATAGACTGCTGGACCTGGAGGAAGAAATATCTGAATTTTAATCCTGCCTCAGACTCTAATTTACTTTGTGACCCTAGGCAAATCACTTAATCTCTTTCACCCCCAGTCTTATCTGAAAAAAGTGGAAACAATAATAATTCTTCCCTCACAGGATTGTTGGGGAGTTGTAAAGTGCTTTGCAAACTTTAAAGCTTTTAAAGCTCTCTCTCTCTCTCTTCCTCTCTCTCTCTCTCTCTCTCTCTCTCTCTCTCTCTCTCTCTCTCTCTCTCTCTCTCTCTCTCTCTTCCTCTCTCTCTCTCTCTTTGTCCAATATAGTCTGTATCACAGAAAGCACTTGAAGATGCAATTACTTTGTCAATGATCTTTGTGGAAACAGTAAGTAGAAGCATTTCCTCAGGATTGAAGATAAGCAAACGTATTGATTTTCAAAAAGTTTAAGAAGATAAGTACTTTAAGATATAGACTGAGTTTAACATGAATTCTGGGTAAATTTTTAGAAGATATTCTTAAAGAATTGTGCTATGAATACCCAGAAAGGAAGGAGGTGATTTATTAGAACCAGCATAGGTTCATTAGGAATCAGTAACATCAGAAAAATTGAATTACTTTTTGGGGACAGCAGATGGAATTTGCAAGGACCAGGAAAAAAGGCCAGTTTGACCAAAAATAATTTGGAGGCAAATGATACATGGCTGATTGGTTGGTTGCTTGTTGTCCTTCATTCATTATTATGATGGGGTCAAAATATCATGTGTCTTACTGTGGCTGATCAGACCAATACGAGCTCGGAATGCTCTACCACAAGTGGAGCACAAATAGTCCACGTGAACCAGTAGAGTGGAGATGTCTTTAAATTTGCACATTCTACAATTCTGCTTTGTTTATAAAGCACAGTACCTTCTTTGAGGTGGTCACACCATGCAGGACGGCTAACTTCAAAGAGTTACGAATGTTTCCTATGTCACACAGTCGATTCCAAAGTTCTTTAGGGAGACCTTAAGAGTGTCTTTGTACTTCTTCTTCTGACCTCCATGTGAGCATTTGCCTTGTGTGAGTTCTCCCTAAAATAGTCTTTTAGGCAAACATATATACATTTGGCATTCCAGCATGGCCAGCCCGTCAGAGTTGCCCTCTCCGCAATAGAGTTTGAATGCTTGGCAATTTAGCTTGAGAAAGGATTTCAGGGTATGCTACCTTATTTTTCCCAGGTGATCTTCAGAATCTTCCTAAGGTAATTCAAATGGAAGAGATTCAGTTTCCTAGCATGATACTGGTATACTGTCCAGGTGTCACAGGTCAGCACAATGGCTCTGTAGACCTTCATTTTATAGACAATCTAATACCTCTTCTCACCCACACTTTCCTTCAGAGCCTCCCAAACACTGAGCTAGCTCTGGCAATGTGCACATCAACCTCATCTTCTATGTGCACATCCCTGAAAAGTATACTGCCAAGATAAGTGAACTTGTCCACAGCATTCAAAATCTCTCCATTTGTAGTAAATGATGGCTCCATGGATGGATGCTACAATGCTGGCTGGTAGAGAACCTCTCTTTTCTTAGTGTTAATTGTTAGGCCAAAATTAGCACAAGTGGCAGAGAATCAATACATACTTTGTTGCACCTTAGCCTCAGAGGTTTCATTGAGTGCACAATCATCCATGAACAAAAAGTCTCACACCAATTGTCCCTCCACTTTAGTCTTGGCTCATTGCCTTTTCAAGTTAAATAATTTACCATCAATTTGGTAGCTGACCCTAATGCTGTTTTTGTCCTTGTCGAAGGAGTCTGACAACATTGTTGAAAATATCACGCTTCAACTTAAGGTATATGTGGGAGCAAGCACAGAGCCCTGCTTCGTTCCACTGGGGACTGGGAAAGTGCAAGAGCATCATCCATTATCCAGACCCCATGCAAGCATGCCCTCATGAAACTGACACACAATACTGATGAACTTCTCTTGGCAATCAAACTTTGCTATAATTTTCCACAAGCTCTCATAACTGACAGTATCAAAGGCCTTGATCAGAATGACAAACGTTGTGTACAGACCTCTGTTCTGCTCCTGGAATTTCTCCTAGAGATGTCAGGCAGCAGACACCCTATCAACCATTCTTTGGCCCCCTTCTGAAATCACACTGGCTCTTGGGTAGATAACCATCTTCCAGGTGAACGATCAGCCTATGAAGGAGGATTCTAGCAAGAACTTTGCTGGCAAGACTAAGAGAGAGAACCCCCTGTGTGCGTCACAGAACAACCTATTTCATTTACCTTTTTAGAGATGGACATTAGAGGCATCCTGGAACTCCTGGAGGATACCTTCCTCTTGCCATATAACCTGAAAAATTTCAGTTATCTTTTGTATAAGCAGTAGTCTCCCTGCCTTTTAAATTTCAGGTAATATAGAATCAGCACCAGGTGCTTTGCCACATGAGAGGGCCTAGTGGCATTCAAAATCTCTTCTACAGTTGGAAATTTGGCTGGAGAGGGACTGACTTCAACTTAAGTTATGTAGTCAATGGCTTCAGCATAAGCTGATGATGATCTGTTGAGAACATTATGGAAATGTTCAGCCCATCTCTCCAAGATCATGTCCTGAACACTAATCGTTGTGGTTCCAAAAACATTGAGCAGCTGAGATGCACCACTTGTCTTTAGTCCATTAATAGCCTTCAGGGCATCAAAAAGTGCTTTGGATTGTCACTATCAGGGTAAAACTGAATTTCATATGCCTCCTTACTGAGCCAAAAATCCTGCATCTCTCTAAGCTTTGTTTGCACTTTACTTCTGATGTAGTTAAATGCTACCTTCTTAGAGATGGATGAAGTCTCCTGCTGGTAAACCATGTGGAGTTCCCGTTTTTCATTTGGCAGCTTCTGAATTTCTCCATCATTTTTGTCAAACCAGTTCTGATGCTTGTGAGTGTTCTGGCCCACAAAATCTCTGAAAGCTGCCCACTTTTTTTCTGCAAATGATACATAATAACCTTGGAAAGGTAGATTAGAGACAAGCTCTGAAGGTTCTCAAATCCCAAATGGAGAAACTTGTATTTAATCCTAGAGAGAATAGAAAGCCACTGGAATATATGGAGCAGTGATATGATTAGACCTGTGTTTTAACAATATCATTTTGGCACCCATGTGGAGAATGGATTGGAGAGTCATAAGTTCATTTGTATAGTTCAGAGCACTAAGTAGGACCATTCAAGTCAAATTAAGCATCAGTCCATTTTGAAAAATAATTATCAATACTGAAAATCTCAGTTACCCCAAATGTGTAGTAAATTTTCTGATAGTAATATGATATAGTGGAAAAGGGAAAAGATTGGTCTTCAGCATCTGAAGATTTGATAATTCCAACTCTGGACACTGGTTGTGTGGCATCAATTAAGTAACTTAATCTCTCAAAGACTTACTTTCTTAATCTGTAATTTGGGAATAATAAAATTTACACTACCAATCCCAAGAGTGGAAAATATTCCAATTTGTTTGTGATCTCATCAATTGGACTATTCCTTTCAACAATATAAATTTCAACACATCCATGCCTTCTCCTTTGTGATTCTTGTCCATACTGTCACCTAACTCTTACTGAGATCTCCCCAACATATTTGTGGTCCTTTTCTCAGTACCATTAGTCTTTGTGGATATCAATGCAGCATTGAGTCTGTCCATCTATTAAACCCTGCCTTTGGTACGTGACCAGCCCCTCCCCTTTTCAGATCATAAATTTCCTTGTATGATTATCGTGCCGCTTCTAGCGCATAATTCATCATTGGTAATATGCTACAGCCTGTTTATGTCCACTTTATATCTTTCTATTGCTTTTTGGATTACCCACAGTTGATTTTTTTTTAGAGATTATAGTATTCCATGATTTCTAACTATTAAGAAAATACTAGCATTAAAAATTTGATATTTTTATCAATTTGGCATCATTACAAATGCTATACAATTTCCTAAATAAGCTCAAATCAAAAAGCATTTATTAAGCACCTGCTCTCTACCAAGTTTTCAAAGGGAAAGTAAGGCCTGGAGTCGCGAAGATCTGAGTTCAAATTTGGCTTCAGACACTTAATAGCTGTGTAACCCTAGGTAAGTTAATCTTGTTTGCCTTGGTTTCCTCATCTATAAAATGAGATGGAGAAGGAAATGGCAAACCCCTCCAGTACCTTTGCTAAGAAAACTCCAAGCAAGGTCACTAAGAATTGGAGAAGATTGAAATGACTGGACAATTCTACTAGACTGTGTTAAGCTCTAGGGAGACAAAGAAAGGCAAAAACAAACCATTCAAAGAACTGAGGATCTAATGGGAGAAATAACATGCAACCAGCTATAAAAAAAAAAACAAGATATATACAGAACGAACATTTTACTTTCTTCTTCCTATTCATTCTGGACCCAGTTCATTGTGTGGCTTTTTGTTTGGTTGGTTTGGTTTTTGTTCAGTTTTTGAAACTATCTCCTCATCTTAAGGGCAATGGGCATTCACAGCCTGATCCCACTGCTGATCAGCAGTGTTTCTGATCTAAGCCAGTTCCTGCTTCTTTAGGTAGCCTGATGTCCCCTCACTCTGCAGGCTCAACATATTGGTACTAGACTATTTGGACACTTTATTAGCTTAGCCCATTGCAGCTTGGAACTCTGGAGCTCAACTGATCCTCCAGCCCTTGGCCTCACCAGCAGCGGAGATCACAGAGTCAACCATGCCTGGCCATTGTGGATCTAAAATGTCTGTTCACTGACTCAATGGTCTATGTATGTCATAGGTACATGATGGTCTAAGAAACTGGCATTTTTTGTCCACTTAAGGTTTTCCTAGATGAATTGTTAGACCTATCTCTTTTGAATAGTGATAAATTTTATTAAGGAAAATAGAATAGTATTCTGGGACTTGGAGATAACGCCACAATATCACCCATAAACACAAGCATCTGCAGTAAATTCCTTTTCCATTCATGTTCTTTAGTAGGCATACACCACCCAGTTTTATGACTTGTTTGATATCGACAGTCAGAAGGTCATTGAACAAAGTTATTTCAGTGGTTCCATCTATCTTTGTGAAGAAAGCATCTTGTAAGCTGTTTCACCACTTTGAGGCTAAGTTTTTTCATCTGTATAATGGGGCTAATAATCTTTATACTACCTATCTCACTGAGTTGCTATCAGGAAAGTGCTATCAAAATGTAAGCTGTTTTTATGTTACTATCTTGATTTTGTGAGTTAGAGCAATTTAGGGACTTTGAGTTTTAATCATTGCTTCGTCCCTGAATTTT
>JAQQSZ010016996.1:0-10900 GCA_028646595.1 Phalanger gymnotis
GCCTGTGAAAATCAATGCTGAAAACCAAACATGTCAAAAATAAATTAAAAAAAAAGAATTTAACACTTCTATAGAGACTTTGGTATATGCTGTCAGTAGCAAGGTATAGATATTGCCCAATATACTGCATAACTTCCACTGAACAGGACATTAGTTAAAAAAAGGAACTCTGGCATTTATTTATCTTCATACATCCTCCTCTACCCACCTTTCCAACAAAAACATGATCCTTCAATGAAGCCTGCACTTAACAAGCCTGTTATTTGTAATATCTGTGGGGTTTCAACACAAAAAAATAAGACAATAGCTATGTAATTATGAGAAACAAATAAGTTGTCAATTCAACTAGCATTTATTAAGCTCCTCTCATATGAGTGCCAGGCACCATGCTAAGTGTTGGAGAAACAAAGAAAGGCAAAATGGTCCTTGTTCTCAAGGAGCTCATAGCCCATTTTGATGCACAAATAAATTCTATACGATAATGTATTTCACCAATGCCACTTTGCTTTAAGGTTTTAAAAATATGCAAATTGGCATATCAACAAATCAGCAATTGTGAAAACATAATACTCTTATTTTCCATGCTAAGGTAGAACCACACAGCTTGCCAGAAGAGGGAGCCCAAGCTAAAACAATTAATTTGTTTGCCAATGGCTAAAACTTAATAAAAAAAAAAAATCTCAAAAGGATAGCTTTATTTCGGATTCAATTACAAATACTTCCAAAGTTAATCTGAAAGACAAAACTAAAATGCTTTGAAAATGTTTTCTGATGGTATCTGAGATGTTTCCTATCGATGTGACATTCATCCCCATAAGAAAGAAAATTAGTTTAAGACCACTGATAACCTTTTACTAACAACCCAATTATCATAAATAACTAGTATGCAACTAAAGTATTCACTATAGTGTCTTCATGACACACTGAGGTGTGTAAGGCTATTTGCCCCTACACTAAATGGTCTCATTATGTTGCGCTTATGAATTAGCCATATTTTTAGGTTAGATACACAAGATACTGAAGTCACTAACTATAGCAATCTACTCTTTGATAAACCTAAAGAATCCAGCTTCTGGGTTAAGAATTCACTATTTCATAAAAACTGCTGGGATAACTGGAAAACAGTATGGCAGAAACTGGGCACAGACCCATATCACACCATTTACCAAAATAAAGTCAAAATGGTACATGATTTAGGAATAAAGGCTGATAGTATAAGCAATTTGGGAGAGCAAGGAATAGTTTACCTGTCAGATTTATGGGAAAGGGAAGAATTCATGACACAACAAGAGATAGAGAGCATTATAAAATGCAAAATGGATAATTCTGATTATGGTAAACCAGTTTTTGTATAAACAAAGCCAATGCAACAAAGATTAGGAGGGAAGCAGAAAACTGCGAGAAAATCTTTACAATTAATGTCTCTGATAAAGGCCTCATATCTAAAATATACAGGGAACTGAGGCAAATTTATAGGAATACAAGTCATTACCCAATTGAGAAATGGTCAAAGGATATGAACAGGCAGTTTTCAGAGGAAGAAATTAAAGATATCTATAGGCATATGAAAAAATGCTCGAAATCACTACTGATTAGAGAAATGCAAATCAAAACAACTCTTTGGTACCACATGTCTCCTGTCAAATTGGCTAACATGACAAAACAGGAAAATGCTAAATGCTGGAGAAGATGTGGGAAAATTAGGACACTGTTACACTGCTGGTGGAGTTGTGAACTGATCCAGCCATTCTGGAGAGCAATTTGGAACTATGCCCAAAGTGCTATAAAAATGTTCATACCCTTTGACCCAGCAATACCACTTCAAGGGCTGCATCTCAAAGAGATCACACAAGTGATCCACATGTACAAAAGGACCCACATGTACAAAACTATTTATAGAAGCTCTTTTTGTGGTTGCAAATAATTGGACATTAAGGGGATGCCTATCAACTGGGGAAAGGCTGAACAATCTGTGGTACACGAATATAATGGAATACTATTGTGGTATAAGAAATGGGGAAGATATGGACTTCATAATAACCTGGAAATACCTATAGGATGTAATGCTGAGTGAGCAGAGCAGAACCAGGAGAACACTATACACAACCACTGATACATGGATTCTGTGATGACTAACCTTGATAGACTGGGCTCTTCTCAGCAATACAAGGTTCAAAGACAACTCCAAAGGACTCATGATGGAGAGAGCTATCTACATCCAGAGAAATATTTATGGAGTCTGAATGCAGACTGAGGGAAACTATTGGCTCTCCTTTTTTTTCCTCTTTTTTTTTTTTGTTATTTTTGGTTTTGTTTCTTCTTTCTCATGATTCATGCAACTTGACTATTGTGTAAATAAGTTTAATGTGAAGGTTTATGTAGAATCTATATCGGACTGCATGCCATCTTGGGGTGGGTGGGGGAGGAGAGGGAAGAAAATCTGAAACTCAAGAACATGTAAAACTAAGTGTTGTAAACTAAAAATAAAAAATCTAATTAAAAAAAGAATTAACCATATTTCTAATCTCTATCTTCTCTTAAGAGCATCAATATTTCATTACCATTAGTATTGCACACTACTTTTAAAATATACAATTAATTACTTGGATTGACCATTGAACCTTAAAACTAGAATTATCTTTTTAAAAACCTTTCTCTTTATAAGAAACAGAGGCCCAGAGGAATTACATGACTTTCCCAAGTAGCAGAGCTGGGATTAGAATTTATGTCTGACTCTCAAGATTTATTTAGGTTCAACTCCATCACTCCTGGCTAATTAGCTGATATCATGAAACTCATACTAGGTCAAAGGAAATGCAATGAGTTTTCTTCCCAAGAACAGCTGACTGAGAGACAAAGCAGCATTATACAGAGCCTGTGTCTTTTAGGGTAGGTATAGGCAGAGTCCAGGTCAGATCAGGGACTCTGGAATTCCTGGGGCAGTGAGAAGGTGAGGTTGGAAAATGTTAGGAAAGATGAATGGATCTTTCTGACCCATACTTTCGTATTATACAAAAGAGAGAAATAGTGAAGAAAGGAGGAGGAATTAGGAGGGAGGCAGCTCATTAGATATTCTTTATGCCAAAGAACAACAACAAAAAAGTCACACCAAGGAAAACATTCTCAACACTTATCTGTGTCTGCCAAACTAATTTACACACACTACAGGTTCCATACAAAGCAATCTAGAAACTTAAGTGCCTATTATGTGCCATTGACTGGAGATAAAAATACAAAGAATGAACTTAATTTTTCTTGCAAATAGCTTACATTCTCATCGAGGGAAGACAAAAAATACAAATATATATACCAAGTAAATATAAAGTGAATAAATATAAATATACATGAAGTAATTAAATACAAAGTAATTAGAAGGGGATAGAGAGCACTAGTAATTGCGGAGATCAGAAAGGGCTTTCACGTAGAAGGCTTGAGCTGTGTCTTAAAGGAAGAGGGTAACTGAGGCAAAGGTAAAGAGGTTGCAAATTCCAGGTATGTGGGATGGTCAATGCAAAGGTACAGAGAGAGGAGATAGAGTGTCATATTTGAGAACTGGAGATAACAGTAAGACTCTGTTGTGGGAAGAAATACAAGTACATATCCCAATAAGATTTTCTGGCCAATATTATCTCATAATAACATCGCCAATACATTATTGCCAAATTCCAGTTTAATGTTATGAAGCCTCACCATAATGTTGTTCAGTCAATCACTTTCACCTTTCAACTAACTACTCTATCCCTACACCCATATAATTTCATGGCCCCAATAAAGCTAATTAAAAAAGTTAGATAGATTATGCCTGTATATCCGCAGTGTTTGAAGATTCATTTATGTTTATGAACCTTCCATCATCCTCCACCACTTTCTTTTTATCAGTCTTCCTGGACACCACTGAAACGTTTTAAAAAATGTCACCAATGTACGATTGCCACTTAGGCCTCCTCACTCTGGAATTACAGCAATTCTACTGTCACTAACAACTGTTGTCATCTAATATGTTCCTGGAGTTGTCACCATTTACTAGACAAATTTATTCTATTCACTTTGTTTTTCTTTAGCACCTTCTATCATAAAAAGACAGCCTAAAACAGGGCTGTCCAAAATGTGGCCTGCAGGCACGCGGCCTGCCTACAAGCATAGAAATGTACATAAATGCTTTAGTAAATGAAGCCTAGCTACTGCAGAGCACTCACTAAAATAGCAACTCAAAATATACTGTCTATTGTTTCAATAAAACCTAAGGTTGGACAGCCCTGACCTAAAATATACCAAACAATATTCTATAATATTTGGTGCTTTTCCATTGGACTTAATTATCATCTCTATGCTGATGATTCTCAAATCTGCCCATCCTGCCCAATATCTCTGCTGACCTCCAGTCTCACATCTCTGTCTTTCAGACATATCAAACTTGATGTCCAACAAATATCTTAAACTCAAATGTCCAAAACAGAACTCATTATCTTTCTCCCTAAACCTTGCTCCTCCCCCTAGCTATTACTGTAGAGGGTAGCACCATCTTCCCAGGCCCTCAAGCTCACAATCTAGGAGTCACCCTGGATTCCACACTCTCTTTCACTGCCTCCCTACCCCATGCAAGCTGTTGCAAAACCTGCTGATTTCACTTTTGCAGCATCTTCCAAATATGCCCCCCCCACACTTTTTTAGGCATCATTTTTCCTTTTTAATTCAAGAAAATAATCTTCAGTTTTTTCAGGTATTCCACATGTAAGTATAAATAAGACCCTTTTAATGATGAGCATCTGCTAGCAGTCTCCACTCACACTTAACCCATTATTGGAATGAGGTACACCACTCTAGTGCAGGCTCTTATCACCTCACACCTTGATTAGTGCAATAGCCTGCTAGTGAGTCTCTCAACTCCAATCCATCCTACATTCAGCCATTAAAGTGATTTTCCTAAAACACATGTCTGATCATGTCACATTCTCTTCTTAACATAACTTCAATGGCTTCCTACTGCCTCTAGAAGTGAAACACTAAGGAAATAAACACATCATCAATGATAATCATGAATATGCCATGAATATCGCAAAGTATGAGAGATTCTCCATAAAGAAGGTAAAAGAAGTATAACATTTATTCAGACACCAGAAAATCATATCACATAACCAAATGTTCAGCTCCCACAGCCAGTCAGTCCACTTTATCATAACAGCAAGGAACTTACAACACCATATCACAGCCTGGAAACTTGCCATCCTAAAACCTCTCTGACCCCTGCTGGGGTCTTCCCCAAAACAAACTCATAGTACAGCTAAGTCACAGCCTGTTCAGTTCTGACAATCATGAGGGTGGGCATTAGCAGCCACTAGCTGCCATAACATCTTTCTCTCTCTCAGCATTTTCTGTGACATAACTTCCTTTTCCTGTCAGGAACCTCCTCCCACTGCATATGTCTTAGGCTTCCTGTGACATAAACAGGTTACATGGCCTATTAATGGGTGGGAAAGATCTTCAAATCTAAATTCCTACTGCAAAGAGAAAATACTCTCTTTGGCATTCAAAGCTTTCATTACTGAGCTCCCCACTACCTTTCCAGTCTTCTTATACTTTAATTCCCAATACATACTCTTGAGTGGCACTGGCCTCTTGGAGATTCCCTGAAGACACTCCATCACTCGGTTCCAGGCATTTTCTCTGGCTGTCCCCCGTGTCTGGAATGCTTTCCTTCCTCTGTTCTGCCTACTGACTTCCCTGGCTTCCTTTAAGTCCCAACTAAAATCCCACCTTCTACAGGAAGCCTTCTTCAGCCTGTCTTAATTCTAGTGCCTTCCCTCTGTTAACTATTTCCCATATATTTGTTTACATTAGATTAGATTATTAATTAGATTGTAACTTCCTTGAGGGCAGTAACTGTTTTTTGCCTCTTTTTGTATTTTCAAACCTTAGAACAGTATCCGGAACATAACAGGCATTTAATAATGTTAATTATCCATTCTTCTGTTCTCTTCTGTGCATTTCAAAAATTTGTTTCAATAGAGCTGGAAGGACATCTTAGAGATCATCTAGTTCAAATTGCCATCATAAAGAGAAGAAAATTGAGACTCGGAGTATTAAATTGAATTGCTCAGGTTCAAAGAGGAAATAAGTAATAAACTGGAATTAAAATTTCAGGTCTCTCCTAAATCCACTGTTCTCTTCCTACTACACCTGTGCTGTAGTCAAGAGTGTTGGTTTTAAAGTCATACGATTTGGGGTCAAATTCCAGCTCTGCCATTTAATATCTGTGTGATCTTGGCAAGTCCTTTCCCTTCTCTGGGCCTCAGTTTTGTCATCTGTAAAATGAGGGGACTGGACTAGATGTCCTCTGAGATACTTTCCAATTCTCTTACTTATGATCTTACGATTTTTAAAAACTATTTCATCATACCTCTCCCTAGTGCCTCATAAAACCCAAATTCCTCATTCTAAATTTTATAGCCCAACACAGAGCTATTCTTCCATCATAGCTCTCTCCTGTGATATCCGTTCACCTAATATTTTGTTCATTTCAAAATTTAAACCTTTGCTAATGTTTCTATTGTTCCTACCTTCTCAGTCCATTCATATTCATTAGTTCCACTAAGACTAGATTTTAAGATTTTCTCCAAGAAGCCTTCCCTAGTTTAACCACACTCCATGTTAAATAGACTGGTTTGAGATTTCTTAATACTTTGTATATTGTTTGCATTATAAATAGTCTTCTCAACTCCAAAAGCTTATAACCATAGAAAGTACACTAGACTTCAGAGTTATAAGACCTGAATTTAGAGCCTGACTCTGCACTTACTACCTATATAAATTTGAATAACTCATTTGTCCTCTCCAGGGCTCAGTTTCTTCATCTGTAAAATGAGGGGGCGGGGACTAGCCAATCAAGTTCCTTTCTAAATCCAGATCTAGGATCCCTTCATAGAAGTCTGGAGGAGGACAGGTTTAGGGGGAAAGAAATTCAAGAGGCTACCCCTTTTATCTCATTTGTATCACCAATTGCTTAATATAGTTTTCTATGATTATTTGGCCTTCAATAAATTCTTGATGAAGGAACGGGAAAAAATTTTGAAAAAAAAAAACAACCTGTCAAACTAAAAGTGAATTATGAGGTAGATAGATATGAATGATTTTCTAAAATCACATTTTAAGAAAAATCTTGGGCTTTTAAGGAGTCATTCAAATAACTTAAGTTTCTTTTGAATCTCTTGGTACCAACCTAGCTAAGTAGGAAAAATTCATTACACTGTTGGCTGCTAATCTTATTTTCAGTTGTCTCTGACTACTAAAATACATCTTCTACATGAAAAAGTTCTTCCGACGCTTCATCACAACGTGGAGATGTCCTTGGGTCCTAAAGATTTTTGCCAGTCAAGTACAAACTTTGGCAGTCCTAACTGGAAAAATCATTTGGCTAGCATTTATTAAATTTATTTATCATTTCGATTAATCCTATTACTATTATTAATATTAATACTAATCCTACAATATACTAGGTCATATGGCAGAAGGTAGAGATACAAAGACAAAAATGAAATAGCTTCTAATGCTGAGGAGCTTATATTCTATGAAAGGAGATATGTATATAAGAAGCATATACAAAATATATATATGTATAAGATATGTTTGGGAGGTGGGGGAGACACCAGCAGCTAGGGAATCAGAGGAGCTTTTTGTAGAAGGCGATGCTTCAATAGAGTTTTGAAAGAAGCAAAGGATGCTAAGAAACTGAGGTGAGGAAGGAGAACCTCAGAGAACACCCAATCCAGCCCCCTCATTTTACAGATGACAAAACTGAGGCCCAGAGAAGGCAAGGGACTTGCCCAAGGTCACACAAATACTAAATGACAGAGTTGGGATTTGACCCCAAGTCATTTGATTTTAAAACCAGCACTCTTTTGACTGCAGCACAGGTATAGTAGGAAAAAACAAAACAAAACAAAACCAGTGGACCTAAACTTTTAATTTTCCCAGGCATAGGGGAAAACCAGCATAAAAGTACAGAGACATGAGTGTTGTGTGTGAGAAATAGCAAGGATAGTTTGGAAGGCCTTTAGAGTGTGGGGAAGGAGAATACTGCATAATACGGTTGGAAAAGCAGGTTGGGCCAATTTGTGAAAGGCTTTAAAATGTGATGAGCACAGACTCAACTGTGGACTTTGTGACTGTTGCTTTTTTTTTTTTGAATACTAGTCTAGCTAAATGCAGAGAGACTCATTACTTGGTTGCCTCAATGGTGATTTATTTTGTGACTATAGCTACTCTTGAGGACCATCTACTAAGTTACATAGGGACTGTCGGTTTTCAGTGGAGGGAAGGCCCACACTGAGGAAAGGACGTCTCCTTGAAGTACTGAATTACAGCAACTTTACAGCAAAATCAAAACTTTGGGTGACCACTTGTTAGGTGTGCTATAGAAGAGACACCTGTTTAGGTATGAGTTTGACCAAATGACACATGAGGCCCCTTCTGAGAATTAATGATTACCGAATTACAGAATTTAAGAATTAGAAAGGAACACAGCAGCCATCTAGTACAACCCATGCTGGAAGGGAATTTCTAGATTAACATACTTGACAAATAGGTATCCAGCTTCTGCTTGAAGACTTCCAAGGAAGGGGAATCTACTACTTTTCTAGGCAGTTCATTCTCCTTTGCAAAGCTCTGTTAGTAAGTTTTTCCTTATATCAGTCCTTGAAGCAGTTAGGTGGTCCAGTATGGATATAGGGGTGAGACTTATAGTCAAGAAGACTTAGGTTTGAATCCTGCCTCACTCTCACTAGCTATGTGATCATGGCAAGACATCTAATATCTGCCTCAGTTTCTTCATCCATAAAATGGGGGAAATAACAGTAACTACAGTTGTTATGAGGTTCAAATGAGTTAACATATATAAAGCACTTTGCAAACCTTAAAGTACTATATAGATGCTAGCTGTTGTTACTACTACTACTACTACTACTACTACTACTACTACTGCTATTATTATTATGCTTCTTTTAAACTTCCATCCAGTACTACTAGTTCTATCTTTTGGAGCTAACAGAAGAAGTCTAATTCCTCCTCTACATTACATCCCTTAAAACACTTGAAGGGAGTGATGATGCTCTTCCCAATGCTTCTTTTCTAAATATTTCTAGTTCCTTTAACTAATCTTCACTAATATGCACTGAAGGCCCTTCAACTTCCTGTTTGACCTTCTCTGCTTACTCTCCAGCCAATCAATGTCCTCCTTTAAATGTGGTATCCAGAACTGAACACAGTATTCTAGATGACATCTGATGAGATGGAGTACAATGGTACTACTGCACTTTCTTCTTCTTAGAAGTTATGCCTTTATTAATGCAGCTCAACATTGCATTTAGCTTTTCTGTCTACCACAACACACTGGTGACTCCTACTGAATCTGCAGCACTATTCCCTTCCTACTCTCTTCCCTCACTCTAATATTTTTCAGATCTTTAACAAAAAGAGCATAACTACTGAAAGAATATTAAATTATGTCTCTAATTGTCCATATTTGTACTGCATTAGTACAGAGGGAGAGAGTGCTGGGCTTGGAATCAGAAGGAATGAGTTCAAGTCCAGGCTCTAATAACTTAGACTTGTGTCCTGAGGCAAATTATTTCACTTCTCTGGGCTTCAGTTTCTTCATCTATAAAATGAAGGGGTTGGATTTAAGATATCCCTAAAGTGATGAACCTAAAAGCTCTTAATACAGATTAATAAATATTGATATTTAATTTTAACATCTATTACCAATGTGCTGCTTTCCCCCATTGTTGTCATGATACATGGCATGCTTTCTTACTAAAATGTCAAGGAATTCAATAAAAATAGAGCACTTTACAAGGTAACAGTTATTCTAGAGGAAGCTATAAATAACTAAATGAGTCAGCTCACGAATCTGTTATAATCTTCCTTGACTAGAACTTTAAAACATACTTTCTAATCTTATATAAATCTTGCACCAATGTTACCTTAATATTCCTGCAAATCTATTTAATCATTGAATTAAAGTAGGTACTGTGCAAGTCTGTTTAATCACTTGAATTAAAGTAGGTACTGTGGCAAGCAAGCTAGATCAAGAACTAACTTCAAGCCCTACTTTTGACACATCTAGGCCACAAGACCTTCAGCAAGTAATTTAATGTCTTGGTGCATCAAGCAACTTAATAAAACTAAGAATGGCAGAGAAGGTACCAACTTGCTTTAGCAAAAGTTGTTTCCTTACCTAAGGTTCCTATACCACTGAAATTACAGGTCTAATTGCTATCCATACTTAATAATAATAAGGTATTTTTTTAAAAGGTTGACATTTACATAGTATTTCAAAGTTTACAAAATATTTTACATTCATTATCTCAACTGGATCTACCAACAATCCTGATAGCTGCTATTACATGGAATAAAAGAATTGCCTTGCTGTAATATAGGCCCAGTTAAAGTTAGATAACATCCATTTATAATGGACATAGCCAGCAAAGTTGTATGACTTCCTCCAGTGCTGTTCAGCAGCATGTAAATAGGGGTTACTGACAAGTCAAAGAAGCAAAGGATTTGAGGGGACAGTGAAGAGCTGAAATGGTTAGAGTCAAGATTGGAGAGAAGGAAATGAAGTCAGAGGAGTGACAATAGCCTGAAAAAGTACTAAGGGGTAGAGGACTGAAGGTCTCAATGAGGGTGAAAAATGGAGTTAGGGGCGGAGCCAAGATGGCGGCTGGGAAGCAGTGACTGGCGTGAGCTCCCCACCAAGTTCCTCCAAAAACCTATAAAACAATGGCTCTGAACCAATTTTAGAGCTGCAGAACCCACAAAGTGGCAGAGGGAAGCAGGGCTCCACCTCAGGACAGCCTGGATGGTCCCTGGGTAAGGTCGGTCCCACACGGACCTCCCAGCCCCC
>JAQQSZ010016997.1:0-10900 GCA_028646595.1 Phalanger gymnotis
AAAATTCATAATTCAAACTCTTGTGAAAATCAATGCTGAAAACTAAATATACTAAATAAATTAAATAAAAATTTTTTAAAAAGAAATTATAATGGGGTGGCTTCAGAAAATCATGGTGCAACCTATATGAACTGATGCAAAGTGAGTTGAGAAGAAATAGAAGATCATTGCAAACAGTAAGAGCAATGTTGTAATGATGATCAACTATTAAAGACTTGGCTACCCTGCTCAATAGAGTGATCAAAGAACTCATAATGAAAAAATACTCTCCACCTCCAGAGAGAGAACTGATGGACTGAGTTGAAATTGAAGTAGAATTTTATCACTTTATTTTTCTTACTTTTTAAAAAATGTGGCTAATGCAAAAATGTGCTTGGAATGACTTCACACATATACTTGATATGATATTACTTGCTTTCTCAATGGGTGGGGCTGGGATGAGAAGGAGTGAGAGGATTTGGAACTGAATATTTAAAAAGAAAATAATTTTAAAAATAAATAAATAATAACTTTTAAAATAATAAAAAAAGAGGTGAGATGACTATTTAAGCAGAAGTCTCTGAAATGATATGAAGGACAATAGAAACAGACCGTACAGGTAGTAGCTACTATTGTTATCCAAAAGAACTTGTAATTTGGTTTTGATGGCAAAATGTTTGTTTTTTCGATTACACTCATAATCACAGAAACTGATAGGTACTGAATTATATTGTCTAGAGTAGCAGTCAACATTATAGGTAGAAGAAGATTTATCTTTAAAGAAACAGGTTAGCTAAAATTTCTAAATGATTGAATACATATGATCTAATATTGGGGATTAGACATATCTTTTTGTGTTAAACCGTGGATTGGGGTTTGTGTGAAATTTTGGAAAATTTGCATAATTGGTGTAGAAATAGTATGGTTATAATATTCTTTGTTGTAGTGTCACAAGATATTAAGCCTAATATTTAAAAATATTGACATATTTATTAAAATTGATATTCTTCCCATGTTATTCCTGGGGGGTTTTCCCTACTCTGATAAGTAGACCATGAGGTCTACTGAATGTTTTCCCAAGTCTCAGAATGAAAGATGTTTAATTCATTCTTTTCATTGGCAGCTTATGTTATTGTGTTGGCTGATCAACTTTTTTCATGTAATTTCATGTAGTTTTGTATTGTTTTGTTTATGTTTCCCTGATGTTTATGAGAAGACTTGAGGCTCAGAGGAGGAAGACAAGTTGCATAACAGGACAAATTTTTCTGTGGACTAAATAAAATTCTCCAAGAAGCCAACTAATTAATGATTATAAATTGGGTCACTTTCAAAAGCCCAGACTTTTACAAATATCCTTAAGTAAGGGTATAAAATTCATCATGAAGCAATGTCCAAAATTATTGGATATTTTCACATACAGCTCCTGCAAAAATGCACTCACTTTTTTCAATGAAAACTAAATTTAACCCAAAATCAACAAAAGCAAGATTAAAGCCATAAATTCAATCCAGATGACAATAAATGTAGTCCAGCTATCATTTAATATGGTATGTGCAAAACAAGGTCAAGTTTGAATTGGTGTTGAATCTTACTGCCACCATCAGTCACCTTAGGCTTATGACACAGATGAGTTGGGTTATATCATTCTGCTTGCTGCATTGGAATGTGTAGTATATAAAATCAACTTTTTAAAAATGTGTGAAAGTTAGAAGTACTCAAAAAAGTTATACTTCTTTAAGCCATTCATTTTGTTTTGGGGTTGGTGTGAATAAGTTTTTGAAGTGCTTTAATAAACTTTTTTCCATAAAAAATTTAATCTAAAATTTTTTTAATAACTTAAGAAAAGTTATTGGTAATTATTTAATTTTTCAGCAACAATTTTAAATCTTTTGTTGTCTCATTTTGTAAAAAGTTAAAGACTATTCTTTTGTGATAGATAATTGCATAATTGATTTTGAGAGAAAATGCTCCTAAAGCAGCTGAAACTATTATAAGAAAAGAAATTAGAGGCAGTTTAAGTAACAGAAATGCATAAAGAAAAATGCAAGTCTAGGAAATATGATCATATATATTATATATATTCACATATGTGTATGTATACACATATATACATTTGGGATTCACAAGTATTAAAAGAAAAGAATATTTATGTTTTCTTTTTATGGATACTTCTGCTGCAAATGTCATGACAATCAAAAATTGAAATGGCATCTTAAAAGTATACACATAGAATATGTTGACAAGGAAAATATTTCCAGAAAATTCTTTGTATTTTAGCAATAAATTGTTTTTACATTTTAATTCTTTTCTTTCTGTACCTAACACCAAAATAATAAGCAATAAGATGAAAAAAATATGATTGTATATGAAACAATCATCCTGATTGTATCTTTTTTGAACATCCTTCTCTTTTCTTATGTGTATTTTCTTTTATCTGCTTCGTGACCTTTACTTGTTAGTCCTCCCCTCTTCCGTTCTGATACCCTCTACCAATGAAAAAAAAAGAAAACCAAATCCTTGTACTGATAAACATAGACAAGAAAAATAAATATATGTGTGTACATATGTGTATGTATGTACATATATGTATATATTTATCTGTATGTGTATGTACATATATGTCATATCTGAAGATGCATGTCTTTTTCTGCAGCTTGAATTTATCCCTTACTCTCAATTAAAGGGTAGCTGCTTTACCATTTCTAAAATTGTGGTTGGTTATTTCATTGATCAGAATTTTTAAATCTTTCAAAAAGTGTTTTACAAGGTTGTTATAGTATAGTATTCCCCTATTTCTTCTCACTGTACTCTGATTTAGCTATCTCTAAAATCATCCCTTACAACATAATAATATTCCATTATATTAATATGCCATAATCTGTTCAATCATTCTCTAGTTAATGGTTTCCTCTTTTGTTTCCAGTCTTTCACTATAATGAAAAGACTTGCTCTAAATATTTTCATACTCATGAGATCTTTTCTTCTTTCTTTGTTTTATTTAGAGTGCAGGCCTAATAATAATATCTCTGGATCAAAAGATATGCAAGAGTTTAATGACTTTTGATATAATTCCAAATTGTTTCCCAGAATGCCTGGACCACTTCACAATTCCACTAACATTGCATTTGTGTCTCTATTCTCCCAAAGTCCCTTCAACATCTGTCATTTTTATTTTCTGTAATTGTTGCCAATCTGTTGTGCATGACATGGAAACTCAGTTGTTTTATTTTGCATTTCTCTAACAGTAATCATTTGGACCATTTTTTATGAGTCTGTTGATACCTTAGATTTCTTCCTTTAAGAATTACTTCTTGATATTCTTTGACTATTTACCTATTGAGAAATGACTCTTAATTTTACCATATATGAATCGGTTCCTTTTTTAGCAATTTTTTAGTTAGCCATTTTCCTTCTAATTCTAGTTCCATTAATTTTGTTTGTGCAGAGCTTTTTTATGATCCTTTCTATCCCTTGTTTGATGATGAACTCTTCCCCTTCCCACAGTTGTAAAAGACATTTTTTTTCAATTTATTTGTGATATGAACTTTTATATTTAGGTTGGATATTCATATTGATCTTATCTTGGTGTATGATGTCAGATGTTAGGCTAAATTTAATTTCAACTAGACAGCTCTCTACTTTCTCCAGCCATTGTGTTTTGTTTGTGTATTTTCTTTTTCCTTTTTTGATAATGTGCCCTTACTCCAGTAGTTGCCATCTTTGGGCTTATCCCACATTATATTAGACCATTTTTTAATGTTAGATGCCTAAACTGTGCCACTGATCAATTTTTAAAAATATTTTATTTATTTTTAGTTTTCATCACTCATTTCCACAAAGTTTTAAATTTTCATCCTTCCTTCCAAAAGACAGCATGCAATCCAATATGGGCTCTACACATGCATTCCTATTAAACACATTTTCACATTAGTCATGTTGCATAGAAGAATTATAATGAATGTAAGAAACCATGAGAAAGAAAACAAAGAAAAATAAAAGAAAAAAGAGTCTGCTTCACTCTACATTCCAACTCCCTAGGTTGTTCTCTGGATGTGGATGACCTTTTCCAACATGAGTCTTTTGAAAAAATTTTAGGTCCTTGCATTGCTGAGAAGGGCTAAGTCTATCAAAATCAGTCCTCACAAAGTGTGGTTGTTACTGTGTACAATGTTTACCTGGTTCTGCTCACTTCACTCATCATCAGTTCATATAAGTCTGTCCAGGTTGTCCC
This sequence comes from Phalanger gymnotis, assembly GCA_028646595.1. Taxonomy (NCBI): domain Eukaryota; kingdom Metazoa; phylum Chordata; class Mammalia; order Diprotodontia; family Phalangeridae; genus Phalanger; species Phalanger gymnotis. The sequence goes on from JAQQSZ010016997.1 coordinate 4,211, forward strand.
AAAGTCCATCTGCTCATCATTTCTTGTATAGCACAGTAGTATTCCATTATATTCATATACCGCAACTTGTTCAGCCATTCCCCAATTGATGGGCATCTCCTCGATATCCAGTTCTTGGCAACCACAAAAAGAGCTCCTATAAATATTTTTGTACATGTGGGTCCTTTTCCCATTTTTATTATCTCTTTGAGATACAGCCCTAGAAGTGATATTGCTGGTTCAAAAGGTATGCACATTTTTATAGCCTTTTGGGGCGTAATTCCAAATTGCTCTCCAGAAAGGATGGATCAGCCTACAACTCCACCAACAATGAATTTGTGTTTCAAGTTTCCCACATATTCTCCAACACTTATGTGTTGGTAAGTAAAATGGGCTCCTTAGCATTTAGTTCAACAAGTGCCCTTGAAGAGTTTGGCTTTTGTTTTTGCTGAGTAATTCAGTGTATTTCATTGAGTCTTACTAAGTGCTAAGCCCCAGGCCCAAACACCCATTAGGTGTAAAACCTATGTGGGTGTGGATTGGCAACTAAAGTGGGGCCCAAGGTGGGGCTAACTCCAGGGAGGGCCTAGTTTACATATCTAGGGCAGCAGAGGCTCTTAGACCACATGGGTTTAAGTCTCCTCTTTGTGACATTTTAGGTCACGTGAGTGAGTCACACATGCGACTCACCCCTGATGCTGAAAAAGATACAAAAACCAGGGCTTGGCCTCCTCTTCATTGGAACTCTTTGCCTCAGCAGTGGTGGCGTGAGTGACTCTGGACCAGCCCTTGTTCTGAGCTCCTGGGCTGAACCTAGATGTTTGTAATGATGAATTGTATTGGGTCTGTCTGTTCATGTTTGTAATTTGCTTGTATTTTGCTCTGAAGTTCAGTGTGCTGGCTTTTTCCCCCAAACTAAGTGAATGATATTTGTGTGCTGGGTTAAAGTAAGCTTGCCAACCCCTTAACCTTGTTTTCCTTATTAAGGCAGATCAAAAGAATCTGTGCTTTGGCAGGTACTGGCAGCTTTCTGGGTCCTGATTGTTGGTGGATCTTACACCCCCACAGAAGCTGCTAGCCGGATTGCGGAAACAACTTATCATTTTCCTCTTTTGTCATGTTAGCCAATCTGATAGATGTGATGTGGTACCTCAGAGTTGTTTTGATTTGCATCTCTCTAATCAGTATTGATTCTGAGAATTTTTTCATGTGATTATAAATAACTTTAATTTCTTCATCTGAAAACTGCCTGTTCGTATTCTTTGACCATTTATCAACTGGGGAATGATTTGTATTCTTATAAATTTGATTCAGTTCTCTATATATCTTAGAAATGAGGCTTTTATCAGAGACACTAGTTGTAAAAAGTCTTTCTCATTTTTTTGCTTCTCTCCTAATCTTGGTTGCATTGGCTTTGTTTGTGAAAAAAAAATTAATTTAATAAAATCAAAATTATCCATTTCACATTTCATAATGTTCTCTATCTCTTGTCTGGTTATAAATTCCTCCATTCCCCATAAATCGGAGAGATAAACTAAAACTTGCTCTCCCAATTTGTTTATAATATCAGCCTTTAGGCCTAGATCATTTAGACTTTATTCTAGTATATGGTGTGAGATGTTGGACTATGCCCAGTTTCTTCTATAATATTTTCCGCTTTTCCCAGCAGTTTTTGTCAAAAAGTGAGTTCTTATCCCAGAAGCTGGGGTCTTCGGATTTATCAAACTATATCGGATTTATCAAACTATATATGTATATATATAATATATATATGTATATACTGTATTACGATTACTATAATCATTTACTGTTGTGTCTTGTGTACCTAAACTATTCCATTAACCTATCCCTCTATTTCTTAGCTAGTGCCAAGTGCTTTTGATGATAGCTGCTTTATAATACAATTTAAAGATCTGGTATGGCTAGGCCACCTTCCCTAGCATTTCTTTTCATTAATTCCTTAGATATTCTGGACATTTTGTTCTTTTGGATGAATTTTATTGTTGTTTTTTCTAGCTCTATAAAGTAATTTTTGGTAGTTTTCTTGGTATGGCACCAGATAAGTAAATTAATTTAGGTGGTATTGTCATTTTTATTATATTACCTCAGCCTACCCAAGAGCAACTGATATTTTTCCGATTATTTAGATCTAACATTTTTGTGTGAAAAGTAGTTTGCAATTGTGTTCATATAGTCACAGGGTTTGTTTTGGCACGTATTTTATACTGTCTACAATAACTTTAAATGGAATTTCTCTATCTCTTCTTTTTGGGCTTTGTTTGTAATATTTAGAAATTCTGAGGACTTATGTGGGTTTATTTTTATATCTTGAAACTTTGCTAAAGTTGTTCACTATTTCCACTTGATTTTCTAGGATTCTCTAAGTAAATCATCACATCACCTGCAAAAAGTGACAATTTAGCTTCTTCTTTACCTATTCTAAATCCTTCAATGTCTTTTTCTTCTCTTATTGCTAAAGCTAACATTTCTAGTACCATATTGAACAACAGTGGTGATAATGGACATCCTTGTTTCACCCCTGATTTTATTGAAAATGCTTCTAGCTTATGTCCATTACATATAATGCTTGCTGATGGTTTTAGGTAGATGCTTCTCATCATTTTAAGGAAGACTCCATTTATTCCTATATTTTCCAGTGTTTTCATTAGGAATGGATGTTGTATTTTGTCAAAAGCTTTTTCTGCATCTATTGAGATAATCCTATGATTTCTGTTAATTTTGTTGTTGATATGATCATGTATGCTAATAGTTTTCCTAATATTGAACCAGCTCTACATTCCTCGTATAAATCCTACCTGATCACCTGATCAAAATTCTTGTGATAATTTGCTATAATCTTTTTGTTAATATTTTATTTAAAATATTTGCATCTGTATTCGTTAGGGAAATTGATCCATGATTTTCTTTCTCTCTTTTGGCTCTTCTAGGTTTAGGTATCAGTACCATACTTGTATCATAAAAAGAATTCAGTAGGACTCCACCAATTTTCCCAAATAGTCTATATAGTATTGGAACTAATTGTTCTTTAAATACTTGATAGAATTCACTTGTAAATCTATCTAGCCCTGGAGATTTTTTTTCCTAGGGAGTTCATTGATGGCTTGTTCAATTTCTTTTTTCTGAAATGAGGTTATGTAAGTATTTTACTTCCTTCTTCTGTTAATATGGGCAATTTATATTTTTGTAAATATTCATGCATTTCACCAAGATTTTCAAATTATAGGCATGGAATTGGGCAAAATAATTCCTAATTATTGCTTTAATTTCCTCTTCATTGAAGATGAATTCACCCTTTTCTTTTTTGATACTGGTAATTTGGTTTTCTTCTTTTTTTAATCAAATTGACCAAAGATTTATTAATTTTATTGTTTTTATAAAACCAGCTCTTAGTTTTATTCATTAGCTCAAGAGTTTTCTTAATTTCAATTTTATTGATTACTCCTTTGGTTTTCAGTATTTTTAATTTGGCATTTAATTGGAGATTTTCAATTTGTTCTTTTTCTCACTTTTTCAGTTACATGCCCAATTAATTCACCTTCTTTTTCTCTATTTTATTCATGTAAGCATCCAGAGATTTAATCTTCCCCTAAGAACTGCTTTCAATGCATCATTCTCTTGAACGAGGTTATTGATTGTTTCTGTTATTTGTTGTTTGACCCATTCATCTTTTAGGATTAGATTATTCAGTTTCCAATTAGTTTTTAGTCTATCTTTTCATGGCTCTTTATTACATATAATTTTTGTTTCGTCATGATCTGAAAAGGATGGATTTCATATTTCTGCCTTTCTGCACTGGATTATGAGGTTTTTATGCCCTAGTACATGGTCAATTTTTGTGTTTGTGCCATGTACCACTGAGAAAAAGATATATTCCTTTCTATCCCCATTCAAGTTTCTCCAGAGGTCTCTCATATCTGCCTTTTGTAAAATTCTATTCACCTCTTTAACTTTTTTTTGTTTATTTTGAGGTCAGATTCATCAAGTTCAGAGATGGGACTGTTGAGGTCCCCTACTAGTATAGTTTTGCTATGTATTTTTTCATGTAACTCCCTGTACTTCTCCTCTAAGGATCTGGATGCTATACCATTTTGTGCATATATGTTTAGTAATGATATTACTTCATTGTCTGTGGTTCCTTTTACTAGGATATAGTTTCCTTCCTTATCTCTTTTGATTAGATCTATTTTTGCTTTTACTTTGTCTGAGATTGGGATTGCTACCCTTGTTTTTTTTTACTTCAGCTGAAGCATAATATATTCTGCTCCAGCCTTTTACCTTTACCCTATTTCAAATATGTTTCTTGTAAACAACATATTGTGGAATTAGGGTATTCAATCCATTCTGCTATCTGCCTCCTTTATATGGATGAGGTCATCCCATTCACATTCACAATCTGTGTCTTTTTTCCATCTCACTCAACCCCCCGATCTCTTCTTTTATTTCTCCCTTCCCCTTCTCAAAAGAGTTTTGCTTTTGACTGCCACCTCCCTCAATTTTTTCTCCCTTGCATCAGCCCTCCTCCATTTTCTTTCCCTTTTCCCTTACTACTTCTTTTCTCTCTTCTAACCACCTCCTTTTTTCTTTTGCCTTTGCCCTCCTTATCCTATAGGGCAAGTTAGACTTCAACATTTAACAGAGTATATTATTCCTTCCTTGAACCAAATCTGGTAAGAGTAAAGCTCAAACAACACCCTTCTCCTTCCCTTATTTCCCTCTATTGTAAAATGTTTTTGTACTTCTTCATGTGATGTAATTTACCCTTTTCTGCCTCCCCCTTTCCTCTTCTCTCATTGCAATTCCTTTTCATCCCTTAATTAGGTTTTTTATTACATCAGTTAATTTATACCCATGCCCTCTGTCTACATATATCCTTTTTAAATGTCATAATAAATATACCATTCTCAAGCTTAACAAGTATAATCCTGTCAGATAGAGATGTAAACAATTCACCCTTATTGAATAACAAGGTTTTTTTATTCTTTTTTTCCCGTTTACTTTTTTATGCCTGTCTTGGGGTCTTGTATTTGAAAATCAAATTTTCCATTGAGCTCTGTCCTTTTCATCAGGAAGGTCTGGAATTTCCTTATTTCACTGAATGTCCATCTCCTTGTCTGAAAGATTATGCTCAATTTTGCTGAGTAGTTGATCCTTGGTTGTAGACAAAGCTCCTTTGTCTTATGGAATATCATATTCCAATACCCCCAGTCTCTTAATGTAGAAGCTGCATTGTCTCGTGTGATCCTGACTATAGTTCAGTGATATTTAAATTGTTTCTTTATGACTGCTTCCAGTGATTGCTCCTTGACCTGATAATTCTGGAATTTGGACAATATTCCTTGGAGTTTTCAATTTTGGATCTCTTTGAGGAGGTGATTGGTGAAGTCTTTTGATGATTATTTTACTCTTTGGTTCTAGGACTTTGGGGAATTTTTCCTTGATGATTTCTTGGGAAGATACTACACAAGTTCTTTTTTTTCATCATGGCTTTCTGGTACACCAATAATTCTTAGTTTATCTCTCCTAGATCTGTTTTCCTGGTCATTTGTTTATCCAATGAGATTTTAAATTTTCTTCTACTTTTTCATTGTTTACATTTTATTTGACTGATTCTTGATATCTCATAAAGGCATTACCTTCTTCTTGCACAATTCTAATTTTTAATGAATTGTTTTATTCAGTTAGCTTCTGCACCTCCTTTTCCATGCAGCCAATTTTACTTTTCAAGAAGTTATTTTCTCCAGTTAGATTTTGTACTTTCTTATCTATTTGGCCAATTTTACTAATTAAAGATTTGTTCTCATTAGTGAATTTTTTCCATCTTGTCAATTGATCAATTTTTCTTCTACTTTTCTGCTTTGGCTTTTTAAATCCTCCTTTGGATCTTCCAAGAATACTTTTGGGGCTTGAGACCAGTTCATATTCCCTTTTGAGGTTTCAGATGTGGGTATACTGTCAATGCTGTCTTCTTCTGAATTGGTATTTTGATCTTTCTTGTACCCATAGTAAGATTCTGTGGTCTGTGCTTTTCTAATTTGCTTCTTCATTGTGATTTCCCCTTTCCTGGCTTTTAAAGTGGATCTCTGCTTCTGGGGCACAGAGGGCTCTGTCCCAGGCTTCTTGTATTGAGAGCTAGGAGCCTGATTACTGCCTTTAGGTGCTGTGGCCTCTGGTTCCCTCAGGTAGAAGCTATATAATACTGCAGCTCACTTGCTGCTGAGCTGGAGGGTGTATGCCCAGGTCAAGACTTTCTGAATTTACTGGGGTTACACTGAAGCTCATGGAGTGAGGTGTGGGGGACAGGTGGTCTTGCCACCAGAGGTTTCCTCCTTCCTTAGGACTGTGCTAGATCATGTATAGACTCAGTTGCTTGTGGATGCCCATCCACACTGGGGTCTGCTTATTCCCCTGACTCTCTAAAGGCATGCCTGGAGTCCTCTGAGGCTTAGGATCTCCTGCTAGTCCACTGAGGTGGGGATTGCTGGATGACTCCCATCCTGTCCTGGTCCCCTTCAGCCACAACAAGAGAGATCCTTCCTAGTACCTACCTAGTTAGCAAAAGGGTGTGGGCCTGCTGCTTTGTACCTAGTAAGGCTTAACCAAAGGCATTTGATTACTTTAGCATTTCTAAAAAAGAAAACAGCAAAAAATAAAAAGCCCAAACTTAATTACCAATACAAGAAGCCACAATCA
>JAQQSZ010016998.1:0-10900 GCA_028646595.1 Phalanger gymnotis
AACATCAACACCATCTCAAGAGCCCTTAAACAAATTACAAACAGACAGACCCAATACAATTCACAATTACCAACATCTAGGCTCAGCCTGGGAGCTCAGAACAAAGAGTCACTCGCCACCACTGCTGCATCAAAGAGCTCCAAGGAAGAAGAGGCCAAGCCCTGGCTTTTATATCTTTTTCAGGGTCAGGGGTGAGTCACACATGTGACTCACCCATGTGACCTAAAATTGTCACAAAGAGGCAGACTTAAACCCATGTGGTCTAAGAGTCTCTGCTGTCCCAGACATGTAAACTAGACCCTCCCTGGAGTTAGCCCCACCTTGGGCCCCACCTCAGTCATCAATCCACACCCACACAGGTTCCACACCTAATAGGGGTTTGGACCTGGGGCTTAGCATTACTCAAAGCAAACAAAAGCCAAACTCTTCAAGGGCACTAAGTGCTAAGGAGCCCATTTTGCTTACCAACACAGCTGCCTAAAGTATTTTCTCCTTGACCTGATAGTTTTGAAATTTGGTTACAATATTCCTTTGTGTTTTCAATTTGGCGTCTCTTTCAGGAGGTGATAGGTGTATCCTCTGGATGACTAATTTACCCTCTGGTTCTAGAATATCAGGGCAGTTTTCCTTGATAATTTCTTGAAAGATGCTGTCCAGGTTCTTTTTTTGATCATGGCTTTCAGGTGGCCTAATAATTCTTAAATTATCTCTCCTGGATTCATTTTCTAGGTCAGTTACTTTTCCAATGAGACATTTTACATTTCCTTCTATTTATTCATTCTTTTGATTTTGTTTGAGTGATTCTTGATGTTTCATAGAGTCAATAGTTTCCACTTGCCCACTTCTGATTTTTAAGGTATTATTTTCTTCAATTAGCTTTTGTATCTTCTTTTCCATTTGGGCAATTTTTCTTTTAAATGACTTGTTTTCTTCAGTGGATTTCTTTCCCGTTCAGCAAATTGTATGTTTTAAGGAAATATTTTCTTCAGTTAATTTTTGTGCTTCCCTTTCCAACCTATTGACTCTTTTTTCATAATTCTTCTGCACAACTCTCATTTCTTTTCCCAATTTTTCTTCTACTTCTCTTACTTGATTTTAAAAATCCTTTTCAGCTCTTCTAAGAGGACTTTTTGGGCTTATGACCAATTCACATACCTCTTTGAGGCTTCACATGTTAGGCATTTTGACTTTCTTGTCCTCTTCTGAGTTTGTGTTTTGATCTTCCCTGTCACCATTTCTATGGTCAGGCCTATTTTTGTTTTTTTTTTGTTTTCTTTTGCTTTTCTTGCTCATTTTAAAAAAAGTTGACCTCTGCTCTTGGGGCACAGAAGGCACTCTCCCAAGATTCTTGTGCTGAGGGCTAGGGGCCTGGTCACTGGCTTTATTCACTGGGGCCTTAGTTGCTTGCAGCTTGCCCTCCATGCAGGGTTAGCCGGCCTACTTGGGCCTATTGTGCTGGGGATCCAAGGCTGGCAATTTGCCTTCTGCACTGGGGCTGGTAGCCTCATAGCTGGCCTACTGTGTCACTAGTCTGCTGAGCTAGGACTTAGGGGCCTTGTTTGCTGATCTGTGCTGTGGCTAAGAGTCTCCCACTGACTTGCTCCTTTTATCCAAAAGAGAAAGACCTTTCCTGAAGACCTTCTAAGCAATCTTAAGCTGGGAAATTGTGTCACTCCATCTTTTTGCTAGTTCTGTCACGCCAGAATCTGTTTATGAAATTTGATCTAACATTATTTATGAAGGAAATTGGGGAGAGCTCAGGCAACTTTTTGGCTTCTCTCTGCCATCTTGGCTCAGCCTTCATTGCTGTTTTAACTACAAATACAAAACTTAAAACTGGTCAAATCTTGGGTACAACTGAAAACTGCAAAGCAAGGATTTACCTCTTCGTGATTTATAAAGTTTAGTTACTGATCCCTGAAATAGAATTTTCTCCCCTACTTTATGGAAATTTAACATTGCTGTGATTCACAATTCTAAGTGCACTTTGTTCTGGGAGGAGAGGGCTTGGGTTTTTATGCCAGCTCTCATATTAACTAATAATCTGAAGTATTCACCACTATCAACCAGGCCCTCCTCCTGGCTTCCTTCAAGTCTCAGCTAAAGAAGTCTTAATCTTAGTGCCTTCTCTTTGATACTATTGACGATTTTGCCAGTGTATTATATTATTTGTACATAGTTGTCTGCACATTGCCTCTACATTAGATTGTGAGCTCCTGAGACTAGGAACTGTCTTTTGCTTTTCCTTTTATCTCAAGTGCTTAGTACAATGTCTGGAATGTACTAGGTGCTTAATAAATACTTGTTGATTGACTCCCTCTCTTCCTTTGGTTTTGGTATCTATGTGACATTACTAATTTTGTTTGTTTCCTAATAATAATTGTTATTGTCTCTCCCATGGCGACTGATTCATTTTTTTTTCTTGATCTCCAACACCTAGCACAGTGCCTGAATGTAGTAGGTGCTTAATAAATGTTGAATTAAAGTTTGCAAAGCATTTTATATACGTTGTCTCATTAGAGACTCACAATAACCCTATGAAACAAATATTGTAGTTATTATTACTCTGGTGCAGGCTCTCACACCTGGACTTTTGCAATAGCCTGATGGTTGTCTGCCTGCTACAAATCTCTTCCTGTTCTGGTCCATTTTCTCCATTCAGCTGCCTGGTCTTCAGGGACCAGAGGTATAATGTAGAGGTAATATAAAGGAGAAAGAGGAGGACCTTAGTTTTGTTGAGGGATGAAGGAGATGAGGTCCAGGAACCCCAAGACTGGAGTTCCCAGACAGGATCATTGAGAGGGAGTGCCCCTCAAAGACCCAAGTACTGGGGAGGGTTGGGGCCATCTGGGACTAATTCACAATCTCTAACATTCTTTAAATCAAGGCGGCAAAGATTTATTACACTTTACAGTGGCGAGAGTTCTTAGGGAACCTGCAACCTTACAAGGGCACAGGAAAAGTTTAAATCCGAGATTTAGGAGTGAAACATGTCAATTAGGTGTTTTGAGGTGGGATTAGGGAGTGGTTAAGGGGTGGTCAGTTCTTAAAGGAACGTTCACTTTTTGTATCTACTGCTCAGGTATCTTACCAAGAGTTCATTGGGAAATAGCCCAAGATGGGGCTACCTGGGGGTGTGGCTTTGACTGTGAAATGCCACTAAGTCAACTAGAAGTCATAGCTGACTGGGAATATCCAGGTTTCTTCCGTCAAATGTCTTGTTAGACAAGATGAATGTAAGGAAGTATACATTTGACTATGTCTATGATACATATCAGGAAGGTCAGTAAGTAGCAAATATTGTTATGTACCAGTGCACAGCCAATTAACAATGCACAGGGAGCCCAAACTAATAAATTCTATAAGTACAGCTGGCTGCAGTATCAGGAGGAGAGATAAGTGCCTTGCTAAGGCATGCTGCCCTTGAACTGGAGAGAAACTGCTAGGGTCAATGCTTTGAAAGTATGAAGAGATGTAATTTTAGAACTGGAGTTCAGGCATAGGCACCCAAGCAGAGGCTAAGGAGAAATGTCAGAATTAGGGCCCAAGCATAAGCACCCAAGCACCTCATCAGTTTCAAATCTTGCTTCTGCTGCACCGCTAATATGACTTAGGGCAGATCATCTAGCTTTTTTGGGCTCAAGTTTCCTCATCTGTAAAATGAAGAGTTGGATTAAATGCCCTGCAGGACCCTTCTAGCTTTAGATCAGGGGTTCTTAACCAAAGTCCATGAACTTTTTTTTTTTTTGTAGTTCATTTGTTGAAGTGTCTATCTCTTTGTGACCCAATTGTAGTTTTATTGGCAAAAATATTAAAGTGGTTGGCCTTTTCCTTCTCCAGCTCATTTTACAGATGAGGAAACTGAGGCAAACAGGGTTAAATTACTTGCCCAAGATTACACAGCTAGTAAGTATCTGAGGCCAGATTTGAACTCAGGTTCTGAACTCTGACTCTGGGCATGGCATTCTATCCACTGTGCCACCTAGCTACCCATGAACTTGTTTTAGATAACTGTATTTCAGGAGAGTTCCTCGGCTTTTTCCTTTTTACAGACATTCTTATTGTTCTTTTTCTTATGGATATTTGAATCAGTCTCATCATGTTTTCAAGGCTGTAAGGAATTTTAGTCCTTTATCGGCATTCGTTCTCAGTCCAGCTCCAAATATGGGAGCCCTGTTTGATGAAGGCAGTCACTTCCCTATCTGTCTCCCAGTGATTCCATCCCTGGGCTTCTTTAAATTTCTGACCAGTTTCTCCTTGCCTTTCATGGAGGTCTTGATAGTTTTAGTCTTTATAAATTCAGTCCTATCCTTATTCCATTTCCAAATTCACCAACCACTTAAAGGCAATTCTCCGGATGGTTAAACTCAATTCTTTCCCTCTTTTGTTCTTGGCCTGTATCTTGTGGCCCATATGGCTGATTTTACTATTCACTAGAACAGGTTTGCATATTCTAATAGTTCCCTCTGAGATAGTACGAAAAAGTTGTCTTTTATTTTCTCTTTTAAATCTTCCTGCTCTGCCCTTTAAATTTCCCAGTAGTTTCTTCTTTCCTGTTCACTAAGTGCCTACTTTTTTTTCTCTAGCTCTTACCTCCTTTGTGAATCTGAGGTGACTGATTTAAGTAAATGATCCTATCTTTCCAAGCTCAGGTGCCAGCTCAGCCAAAAAGAGGGTTGAATTGGAATAAAAAGACATAGGTTAAAATTGTGACTCTGCCACTAATTACCTGTGTGACCTTGGGAAAGTCACTTTATAGCCTTCTGGGCTTTAGTTTCCTCATATGCAAAATAAAGGCCTCAAAAGTCACTCCCAGCTGTGTTTCTGTGATCTAGCATCCTTTGACTGACTCCTCACATGCACATTTACTTCCTTGTACCTTTCCCTAGATTTCAGGGGGAATTGCCTCATATTCAATGATCACAATTTAGCAAAGGGTAAAAACTTGCTTAAATCAAAAGTAAGTTGCAGTCTGCTTAAGAGAACTAATTGTTAAACTTTCAGTGTGAGCATTTGTACCTCAGAAATCGGCAAATGCTACAAATCGGTGCTTGCTTTATGGCTTGTTGATTGTCTAGAGTAGACCAAAGTGATAGAACAAATTTTAATAATGTCAATTAAATGTAAAAGTATGTATGCATATTTTTTTCAGAGAGCTGATTATTAAACATTTACCAGCATATCCTGCTTACAAAAATAATGGCTATAATTTTCAGCAAGAATTGAGTTTTTCTTTCATGCAAAGCCCAGAAATGGTCTCAAACTATGCCCCCACATGAACTCTCTCCTCTGCCTAAGTTGGCCTGCTCATTGTATTCTAAACATCAAATTGTAAAATTTAGAGCTACGTCGTGGAGTACAACTTCTTCGTTTTACAGAGGAAACAGACTCAGGGAGAAGTCAAGTGACTTGCTCAAAGTCGCACAGGTAGTAAGTGGCAAAACTAGGAACTGAAAACCATGATCTTCTGGATCTAGATTAATTCAACTCAATAAATGTTTATTAAGCCAGTCATTGTGCAAAGTAGTGGGGATTCATATAAGGAAAAGACAGTCCTTGCCCTCAAGGAGCCTAAAATCTAATGGCAGAAGACAATACACAGATGGAACCTGAAAAAAAGGGGAGTGCTAAGGGGTTGCTAGGTGGCACTATGGATAGAATGCCAGGAGTCAGAAAGACTCATCTTCCTGAATTCAAATCTGGCATCAGACACTAACTATGTGACCCATGGCCAGTCATTAACCCTGTTTGCCTCAGTTTCTTCAACTGTAAAGTGAGCTGGAGAAGGAAATGACAAACCACTCCAGTATTTTTGCCAAGAAAACCCTCAGTGGGGTGACAAAGAGTTGGGCATGACTGAAATTACTCAACAACAACAACAACAAACTGGGGAACACCTGAACTGAGGCAATGTTCTATGGAGCTGAAATCAAGCAGAACCACTAATGGAAACTGTAGTTCCCTGGAAAGTTCTGAACCCTCTGTAAAGAAAGGATTTGGGAAGAATTTGTTGCTCTACCCTCTAGTCTTCTAATCAGAGAGGGGAGGCAAAAGAGGGAGCTGAGAAGATGTTGAGTAGCAAAAGATGAATTGATATGCATGATGATGAGAATGTAGGTGGTCAGTTGAATGGTCAGTGGAACCAACAGCCCCTGACGGAAAATAATGAGTTACCTGGAAACTTCTGAGCCCTCTATGAAGGATCAAGCACTATTTCTACTATGCTAAACATAGCTTTTGCTATCTGGTCTATGTGTCTGTGTTCATGCCATTTCCTTCATCTAGATAACATCCTTTTAAAAAGGGCCATTTTCCATCTATCAGAATGCTCCCCATCCTTCAAAGCTCACCTCAAGTCCTACCTTTAACATGGAGACTTTTCTTAACTTCCCCTGCTACCTAATCAGATATGAGCTTCCAGTTCTGAACTGCTCTGGAGTTCAGAAATAGAGACTATTTCTACCATTTATATGAGACGAATCAAGTACTTTGTATTAAAGTTATTAGTATACATGATTGTACTAGTTTTTCATCTGGACTCTAAGCTTGGAAGGCAAGAGATATTTATTCTTTTTATCCTTATTCTTTTTATGTGCCCATGGTACTTAGGATAATGTATCACATCTAGTAGGAGCTCAATAAGTATTTACTGAATGGACAAACTAGAAACTCTGTAAAACAATCGAAACAAATGAAGAGCCCATTTTGTTAAAAAAAAAACAAAATTAATGTATATTTATTTTATTTACTTATATGAGATACTCCCTGAGAGCAGGGATTATTCCTCTAATATTTTATGTGTGGGTAAATTAATTCAAGGTTTGGGTCCATATAACTGTGAATGTCATGATTTTTCAATATTATCACTAGCTAGTAAAGTCAGGAAAGGCAGCATATTTTGGTGGATAAAAAAATAGGTGTCAAAATAATGAAAAGGTAGATTTAAATTCACCTCTTGCACGTGTTGAGTGAGCCTGGAGAAGTCATTTAATATCTCAGTGCCCCAGTGAACTTTCTAAAGATTACAACAGCGAAAGTGATGATCTACAGTGAAGGAGGGAGTTTCCTCACTGGGAGCTCTCTACACCAATGAAATTGTAGCTTTTCCCTGTTCCACCTCTTAAAAATAAACAAAACCCAGTAAATTTCTATCTGTTGTTCAGATGTGTCTGACTTTTCATGATCCTATAGACCATAGCATGCCAATATTGTCCATGAGGTTTTCTTGGCAATGATACTGCAGTGGTTTGCCATTTCCTTCTCCAGCTCATTTTACAGAGGAGGAAACGGAGGCAAAGAAGGTTAAGTGACTTGCTCAGGGTAACAATAGTAAGTGTATGAGGCTGACTTTGAACTCAAGTCTTCTTGACACCAGGCTCAGTGTTCTGTCCACTCTATCTCAGCTCTAGATATCCATAATAAAAACAGCCTACATGAGTGAAATAGCATGACTGACTTTGTCTCCTGAGGTTAACCAATGGTAACTAGGCAAGAGAAAATCTAGCAAGTATTCTAGAGTGTCAGAATCCTATTAGGCAACCTATCCAAAATTGAAGAATTTAATTTATCCCAGGAAAGGGGTGAAAAAGGAAAGACACTTTTAGCCTGAGAGCACTTTGCTTGGCTTGTATTGCTAGGGTGAGGCAATTATCACTGAAGAGCCCAATCTACCCTCATCAGGGAGAGGTTTCTAGACATCCTACTCTAGCAGACTAAAGCTGAGATGATTTAACTGGTTCTGAAGAGAGGACTCCCCAAAGGCAGTAATAGGAGTAATACGAGGAGAAAAGAAGCTGCGACCATCAGGGAACAGCTCCCAGGAGACCTGCAACATGAGTGGTGTGGAGTTGCTCCTACACATGTATTCCCCACATGTAGATTCCTCACACATGTTCCATATGCAAATTCACATCACTAGTGGTGTATATATTTGTTGGAGAGTATGCCTTGGGTTTATGGGGGAAATATCATATTACAAATCTTCTTACAATACTATTTCATTAAATGTCTTTGTTTTGAAGTAATTGTATCCTTTGGTTGACTAGAGAAAAAGTACACGTATGTGTTGGAGCTTATGTGTTATCATTTTGAGTGGATGTTGACCTAGACAGTACCATTAACAGATGATAGGTATTTTGGGGACACTATGTATAAGAGAGGTTTTACAAGTGCTGTACCATAAAATTCATTCCTTATATTCTCTTTCCTTTTACATATCATTGATCCTCCATTTTGCTTCCAACTTTTTTCTCCTTTTAAGAAATGATATGTTCTTAATAGTTAATCACCCTCAGGCAGCCATACGGAAATTGGTGCCTTATGGCTAACTTAATCAATATGGCACTTATGGTATTCCTGTGATTTATGAATGTTTGTAACTCAAGTATAAATACAAATGAACATTGTCACAAGTGCTATCTTCTTTCTCTTCAGTTCACTGTGGTGCCTTACCATCCATGAATGAAACCAAATAGACAAAAATCTATAATTATGAAGCCAAACACTCCTTCTCTAGTAGAAAAATAACCTCTTGACAGATGGCTCTATGCAGGTAAACTAGTATACCACAATTGCACAGATGATTTTGAACTCTGTCCCAGAAATAAAAATCAACAAGACATTTAGACATTTTCATTATGTATATGTCTGTTATTAGGATATATGTTATTAAGCTACTGTCTCCACGGTTTAAATTTTCGAGGCAGGAATTTAGAAAAAGGCTTCTTAGGAGAGGGAGGAAATGTGAACATCCCCATATGCTAAAGTTGTCACGTTTTCTAATCAGCTAGCTGATATTATTAGCTGATGCATTCCTATCGATGCTGCAGCTTGGAGGCACCCAGAGAAGGATGCTACTAATCTCAACATAGTATATAAAACTGTCAAGCATTGGACGAGAATATGTAAAAGCAATGAAGGACTCTGATGTATTAAAAAGCTTCTTGGGCAGTGATGTATATAGTATACCTGGGCATTTAATGAGGAAAGGCATTTGGAAATTCCAGTCATTGCAGCTAATCCATTATTTTAGCAGTCAGTCTCTGAGCTGAATAAACAATGACTACATATAAAGAGAGAAATATAGTATGACAAATTCAGCTTTATATTAAATCAAGTATTTTTCCCTAGGGCAAAATTGAATGTATTTCATCTACACTGATGATTAATAAGTCCTTAACTTTCAATCTTTCCTTCAGAAGGATACTAGTTTTTTTTAATGAAAGAAACAAGTAATTGGATCATTGGAATGGGCAATATTAAATGCCCATGTCTATTGACAAAAAGCAAGTTTATGTGGAATTATTCTCTTCTTAAAACAAATACGTCAGTTTTACTGACTATATACTTAACAGCTTCATTAGCAGTCTACTCAAACATCATTCAATGGATCATAGATACGCAACTGTCTAGAGGCCATTGGGTCCAACACTTTCATTTTAGATGAAGAAACTGAGGCTTAGAAAGGGTAAATGACTTGACCAGGGTCACATAGCTTGTAAATATCTGTGATGGTCCATATTTGGAACATGTCTCCTCCAAACTCTAAGTCCAGCTGCCTACCTACTATACCACAATTCAGCTGCCATATGAATTTGCTATTTTTTCATGAAATAGTTTGAATCTGTGCATAGTAGTTTGCACATAGTAGTTTGTTTTTCATTTAATAAGCTCTGTGAAGGTTGATAAATCCTACAAGTGTTCAGATTATGATTTTGTCTTTTGAAATATTGTTGAACAAAAGATTCTAAATTCAGTATCCTAAAATGGAGGTTCTAGATTCGAATGATGGTATAATGGAAAGAGCATTGGAGTTGGAATAAGAGAATCTTGGTTAAATCCTAAGTCACTCACTAGCTGTGTGACCTTAGGCACTCATTATTTTCTCTAAAATTTAGTTTCCTTATATGTAAAATGACTGGTTCAGCTGGTGGGCCTTGTAGCTCTAAGCCTATTATTCTATGATTTTAAGTTCTCTATAATTATCGTTATGATGTCAGAAGAAATCGAGGAAAGCACCTAACATGCTGGTTTTACCTCTTGTGGTGAATCTATGTGAAAATGAATGAGTCACAGAGGTTGAACTGTGTACCACTGAAGGGACTTTCCTCATTATCAATAAGATTATAGATTCATTTGATTTTTTGAGACTCTAAGCTGTGATAAAATTTTATCTAAAGGGGGGCAGAGACAAGATGGCAGCTGGAAAGCAGGTACTTGTGTGAGCTCCCATCCAGGTTTCTCCAAAAACCTATAAAAACGGCTCTGAACAAATTTTAGAATTTCAGAACCCACAAAATAGCTGAGGGAAGCAGGGGTCCAGCCCAGTACAGCCTGGATGGTTGCTGGATGAGGTCCATTGCACATGGAACTGGGAGTGGAGTGGAACAGAACCCAGCGTGGGCAGTGGCAGGACCGAGACTGGGAGGCAAGCAGAACAGGCCCTAGTCCCCTAAATCAGTGAGCTGTGGCAGTTACCAGACTTCTCAACCAACAAACACCAAAGAAGACAACAGAGAAGGTTAGTGGGAAAAGCTGCAGGGGACAGAGTGAAAAGAGTTGGCAGTTAAGCTACCATCCCGGGAGCAGCGGGGGTGGTGCAGCTACAGAACTACAGCTGCAGTTGCTTCCAGCCCCAGGCTCACCTGGTGGGAGGAATTAAGTGGTGGATCAGAGCAGAAGTACAGAGTCTGCTGAAGATCTGAGTCAGGTCCAGGCTGGTGGTTCTTGGGGAAGGAAGAGTGCAGGTGTGGTAGAGCTGGCTGTATAGAAATAGCTCTGAAATCAATGGCGCATCCCCTCAAGCTCGGAACAAAATACAATTTACAAGCAGTCATACCCTAACAAAAACCTCAAGGGTCAAGTAAGTTGGCTGGGAACATGGCCAGGCAGCAAAAGCAGA
>JAQQSZ010016999.1:0-10900 GCA_028646595.1 Phalanger gymnotis
GGGGGGAAAATTTGTAATTCAAACGCCTGTGAAAATCAATGCTGAAAACCAAACATGTCAAAAATAAATTAAAATCAAAAATTGCAAAAAAAAAAAGAAATGAAGCTATAATAAAAATATCTAGCGTTTATAGCAAAAAAAAAAAAGACCTGTTCTGATCTCCGTGGGTGTTACTACCTTTCTAGAAAAATTATTAGTATATCTATTTTGCATCTATATTGTTTCCCAGCTAGAGTGTAAGTTCTTGAGGGCAAGGCCTTTATTCTTTGTAAATTCATCATGTAATATAATGCCTGACATAGAGGAGGCACTTAATAAATGCTTGTTAACTGATTGGAGAATCAGATATCAGAGGATCTGTGCACTTATGGAGTTGTGCACAAGGGAATTCTAGTTTGGAATATGGGCAGAAGCAACTGAGGCAAGGGAAAGACTAAGAGAAGCAGGAAGCAAGGCCTAAGTGAGTTGAGACTAAATGGAAGTGATTTCAACAGAAAAGCCAGATTGACAAGAAGGCTTTAGCTGTTAATACCTAATTGTTTAGATAAGCTCTTTTTTTGTTTTTTTTTTGTTCGTCTGCATTGTTGTAGTCACTGTGTATACTGTTTTCATGCTTCTACTTACTTTACTCTGTATCAGTTCATACAAATCATATTTGTCATTTCTTAGGCTGTAGAAATATTTCATTACATTCATATACTACAATTTGTTTAGCCTTTCCCCAATCAATAGGTATTGACTTTGTCTCCAGTTCTCTGCTATCACAAAAAAAAAAAAACACTTCTATGAATATTTTGGACTATGAAGGAATTTTATTTCTGTCTTTGACCTCCTTGAGGTAAATGTCTAATGGTGGGGTCAAAGGGTATGGGTGTTTTAGTCATTTTTTTAGCATATATCCAAATGCATTTCCAAATGACTATACCAAGCCAGTTCCAGCAATAGTGTCCACAAAAGTGTCTGTCCACAAAAACTTCCAATATTGATTATTTCCATCTTTTTTTCATCTTTGATAGTTTGTAGTTAGATGAGACAATAAGACTTTATCTTGTTTAACTCCCCATACAAAGCAAGGAACCTCTTTACAACATATGTGGCATGTGGCTCTGCTTGAGGCTGGATAATGTCATAAGCATATCTCAGCAACTTTCCACCTAGAAGGTAGAAATAACAATAGAATTTGTAGATTTTCAAGAGGTCTCGCAAACCTGCTGAGAGTTAATTGGTCCTTATATAGGCTTGTCCCCACCCCCAAAAAGTCGATGATATTTATTTGGAAATAATAATAATACATATAATAAAATAAAAATAAAACATATTGGTATATTCTAAGAAATAGTTATACAATAGTACTTTGGTATCCATTAAATTCATGAGAATCAAAGAATCTCAGAGTTGGAAGGGACCTCAGAAGACAGCAACCCATCCATTCCTTCTCATCCCATCCAATTCTTATCAATATTTTTGTACATACAAGATATATGTAGAGTAGATGAGATATAAATTCATAGGATGGGCATTACCAGAAAAGGGATCAGGTAAGGCCTTCTGTAGAAAGTGAGATTTAAGCTGAATCTTGAAGGAAGTCAGAGAAGCTAAGAAACAGAGGTGAGAAGGAAGAACATTCCAGGCATGGAGGATAGCTAGTGCAAAGGCTGAAAATTGAGACATAAAAGTATCTAGTAGAAGGAAAAGCAAGCAAACCAGTGTAGCTACAGCACAGAGTTTAAAGAAAGGTAGTAAGTATAAGAAGGCTGGAAAAGTAGGAAGTGGTCAGTTAGTGAAGGGCTTTAAATGCCAAAAAGAGTTTATATTTGATCTTGAAAGGGGAACCACTGGATTTTATTGAGTAGGAGAGTGCCATGGGAATGATAGTGGGAACAATCTACTAGAGAAGGTAAAATGGAATAGACTCAATGGTGCAGGTAAGAGAAGTTAGTTGTGGCCAAAAGGGCCACAGAAAGGGCCTCTTCATTGAAACAGGAGCATAGCAGGGACATAGTAGGGGAAGATGTTTGAGTAACATGACATGTGGAATTGGGGACAAAAGGGAACTCTTGGCCAATTGTTTTGATTTATTCAGTGAAATATGAAGAGAAATCCTAAGTAAAGAGGGTTGGGGATGGGTATGGTGGGAGGTTTGATGAGTAAGGAAAAGGTTTGGAATAGGTTTGGATAGAGAGAGAGTAAATTGATAAGGGAAGTATAAAAGAATTGCATCATGGTTAGCTTTCTGGTCTTCAAACTTGACTGAGAGAATGAATGACATAGTCTGGTAGCAAAATTCTTTCCTCTTATTCTACATGCCAATTAGTTGCCACATCTTGTTATTTCTACCTCTATACAGTCTTTCACATCTGTCTCCTCTCCACTCACACAGCCACCAATTTTATTCAGACCTTTATCACCACCTAACTGGACTACTGCAAAAGCATCTTAATTGGGCTCCTTGCCTCTAGTCTCTTTCTACTCCAATTCATTGTCCCCTTGGCTGTCAAAGTGATTTTTGCTAAAACAAAGATCTGGCCATATCAATTTCCTATTCAATAAATTCCAATGACTCCTTATTACTTCCAGGGTCAAATATGAATTCCTCTGGTATGTATATAAAGCTCTTCCCAATGCAACTCCCACCTACCTCTCCAACTCTTCCTTCCATGCACTTCATGGTCTAGTCAAACTGGCCTTTTTGCCATCCCCCCATACATGACACTCCATCTCTTATCTCTGTGCCTTTGCATTGGCTAAATCTAATGTCTAGAATTCACTTCAATGCTATATCTGCTTCTTAGAATCTCTGGTTTTCTTCAGGACTCAGCTCTGATACTAAATGTTTGTGTGGCCTTGGGAAGTCCTTTAAACTCCCTTGAGTTTCCTCATCTTTAAAACGAAAGAATTGGACTAGTGGCCTCTGAGATCCCTCCCAGCTCTATAGATCTATAATCCCATTAAGTCACCTAACTTCCCTAAGCCTTCTTTTCTCTTTTGTAAAATGAGAACATTAAAATTTGCATGATATACCTCAGAGAGTTGTCATGAAGATAAATAGGATAACAATGAAACACTAAATCACTATGAGAGATTATTATTGTCATCAACAAATGTCTTCTTGGCTCTTTATTTAGGTTTCTGATGTCAAAAAGTAATGAGCTGACTCACCTTCAGATCCCTGAAGTATTTATTAGAGATCTGAAAAAATATGTGTGTGTGTGTTGAGGCTACTCATAGAAATGAAAACATGAAAAAACATTGCTCTCTCCCTTCAGTGCAGAGGGGGCAAACAATGGAATATTGCATCGACTGTCAGACTCATTCAATATGTCGGCTGGTTTTGCTGAACTGCTTTTTTTTCTTTCTTTTTTCATCTTTCTTATAAGATATGACTTGAAAGTAAGAAAGTAGAAAGCAATATATGCTGAAACAAATGTGGTTGTAAAAACAAAAAGTATCAATAAAAATAAGAAAGTTCATAGGATGTACTCTCACATCTGGCATGGGGGCCTGCCAGATAGCCCTCAAATGAGATTGCTGCAGTAATTCCCAAATTCTATTCTGCCTGTCTCTATATGCACAGTCAGTTTGGGATTGGTTGGGTTCCAAGACCAGGGATCATACTGACCAATATCATCGGCCAAATCAATAGGCCTTTGGTGAACAAAATTCTCCTGAAGGCCATGATCTGTTCTTTCAAATATAGTGCCTTACCCAGTTGCTGATAAAGCTAATGCCATGACTATAGAATATCTTTATTAGGGCTGGCCATACAGTTGGATAATTTTCTAGTAATAGACCTCTGCTAATCAAACAAGTTGGAGAAAATACATAAGTGGGATTCCCCCAATGGCCCAGAGTATATTAGACAATCACTGAGTATTACAAGCCTCATTAGCTTGTCTAGCCAATATACTTCTAATAAATGCTTGTTATGCTTATAATACTAGGCTACTGTCTCCTAGGGGCAGATAGAGAACTGGGCTTGGAATCAGGAAGTCATTTTCATAAGTTCAAATCCAGCTTCAAATCCAGCTGTGTGATCTTGCACGAGTCACTTAACCCTTCTTGCCTCAGTTCCTCATCTAAGAAATAAGCTGGAGAAGGAAACAGCAAACCACTCTAGTATCTTTGCCAGGAAAACCCCAAATGGGACTATGAAGAGTCAAAAATGACTAAACAACTGTTTCCTAATATTCCAGTTTAGATTTTTTTTTTCCATCCTTCTTATGGATGGCTCACCTTCCCAGCCCAACTCACTGGAAATTTTTGTGTCTGGCATGAAAAAGAGGAAGAAAGTTGAGGAAAGGAAAATGTGTTTTCTCTAAAATGGTCCCTGCCTCCAGAGAACAATATGATACATTCTGATCATTCAACCAAAGCCAAAGAATGTTCTAATTACTGCTTTTCTCTTTTTGCTTTGGACTGCTGAAAGCCTAAATACATTATCTTTTCCCTCTCTCACTTCTAATGTAGGCTGCTTGGAGTGTCACACCCTTAACCACAACCATTATGGGGGCTCCAGGCCAAATATATCATCCCACAGGGGGAAAAAAGTCCTATTTCTGCTAAGATCAGCTGAAATAGAGACCAAAAGAGAGGAGTTGGGGCCAGAGAACAGAAAGAAAGATGAACGATTAGGAAGGGAATAAGGGGATAAAGGTGGAGGAAAAGTTGAAATGGGGGGTAAGGGGTCAAGATGTGATGGCTCCAGCCCCAACCT
The DNA here is from genome assembly GCA_028646595.1 of Phalanger gymnotis. NCBI lineage: Eukaryota > Metazoa > Chordata > Mammalia > Diprotodontia > Phalangeridae > Phalanger > Phalanger gymnotis. The sequence continues at coordinate 4,715 of JAQQSZ010016999.1, forward strand.
TTCTGCTTTATGGGGCAGAAGTTCCAGGAGATTTTCTTTTAACCACTTTCTAAATTATCACTGATTTCTAACTTGCAATTAGAGGTACTAAGGGCCCTAAATTTTCTAGTCTCTGAGCCTGTTTTGACTCCCTGGCTCAATCTGATTCCTAGTTACCTATCCTCACTTTTACCACTGCTATTCTGATGCATTCTAGTACAGCAGTCACTTCATCTTTTTCTGCTTATCTCTGTTGGCCACACACACTCCAGACCATGAGAGTGGGTTTTCTGGGGTTCATTTATGAGTGGAAAAAGAATAAACAACTATAAGCCAGAGTAATTTAAAGGTATCATATCAAGAGTAATAAATCCATAAGTATAAATAAACCAACCCGATGTCAGACTGAGTGGTGCCTGTGCAATCTAACTTACTATTTAACTAAAGTTCCCTGGTGATTTTCTCTAGACCTGGCTCACTCATAGCCTCTTAAATCAAAAACTTTTTGAGGATTACGGGAAAATTATAAATTGTCTGTACTGATGTTATACCTAAAAGAACTGTTGATCTTGGGGTTTTTTTTCAATCCAAGTTAAAGATGGGTCACTATGCATGAGGATGTCTTTATCTGAAGAATTAAAAACCAGAAGAGACCAGATGACAAGACAGAGGTCAAAGAAATGAGAGAGCAACCACAGTAAACTAACAATAGGTAAAGGAGCAGAGCTGAGAATGTTCCTCGATGCTTGAAAGAAATAAAATGGAAGAGGATCAGAAGTTTGAGCAGCTCCTTCAGGCTGTCCTGGGATTTAAGGAGAGCTCTGTAGCTGTTGGGAGCTAGAAGAAAGCAGAATCCTGCTATGTGAAGAGACGGCTGGGTTTGGGTGCATTGCCCAGAGATAAAATTTGAAGAACTTTTCACCTCTCTGTTTTAAGGGAAAAGTTTGTCATTGACCTAGCTTAACACTGCTTCAGCAATAAGGCAAGGGAACAGACTCAAAATGCTACTGATCCCAGGATTGGGTCTCCTGTTTCACAGAAAAAGTGAAATATGACTACTTGATGAAAAGAGCTTAACATTTCCTCCAAGAACAGCAGAGAAGTATATCCAAGTGTATTCGAAAGGATATAAGCACACCTGTCTTTATTTTGCTTCACTTTATTGAGCTCCTCAGCACAATTTGCATTTTTTTTTTTTTACTGATTGAAGGTTTGTGGCAATCTTACTTCAAAAAAAATCTATCGGTACCATTTCCCCAACACCATGTGCTGACATAGTGTATGTCACAGTGTGGTAATTCTTACAATACTTCAAACTTTTTCATTATTATTATATTTATTATGGTGATCTATGATCAGTGATCTTTGTAATTGTTTTGGGGTACCACATAATACAGTGAACTCAATCAATAAATGTTATATGTCTTCTGACTGCTCCACTGACCTGCCATTCTGTCTCTCTCCTTGGTCTCTCTGTTCCCTGAGATACAACTATGTTGAAATTAGGGTGATTAATAACTCTGCAATGGCTTCTATATGTTCAAATAAAAGGAAGAGTCAATCAATGCAGCAAACTTCATTGTTGTCTTATTTTGAGAAATTGCCACAGCCACCCTGACCTTCAGCAACCACCACCTGATTAGTCAGCAGCCATCAGCATCAAGGCAAGACCCTCTACCAGAAAAAAGATTACAACTCTCTGAAGGCTCAGACGATGGTTAGCATTTTTTTTAGCAATGTAGTATTTTTAAATTAAGGTCTGCACATTGGTTTTTTTTTGGACATAATACAATTGCACACTTAAAAGACTACAGTATAGTATAAACATAACTTTTACATGCATTGGAGAACCAAAAAAATGTATGATTTGATTTATCATAATATTTGCTTTATTACAATCATCTGGAACTGAACCCATGGTAACTCAGAGGCATACTTGTAGTGTAGAAGTCCAAAAGACCAGTTCGTGACATGTGTAGAGATTGTTTCCTAAAAAAGACCACTAACATCCAGGCCAACAGGCCATCATGAGTTGCCTCAGAAATATGAGTTTCTCTGCTCATGTCTCAGTGCCAAGTTTCTCTATGTGTGCGCCCACTTCTCAGCTCCCCTCAACTCTTAGACACTGTGTATGCACACTGATATGAGAGTGTGACCCGGGTTTATAGACAGACTGTCATGTTTGGATTATTCCTCCTTTTGCTTTCAATTAAGTGTATGTTATATTATGGTTATTCTGGATTTTGCCTTCTAATTTAGTAAATATTTCATGTTAAAGAGCCAATGATAATATTATGACTGATTTGTATGACAATGATAATAATGATAATAACTAACAATTATTCCGTGCTTTAAACCTTGCAAAGCACTTTAGACATATTATATCATGTTAGCCTGACAACAACCTTAGAGGTAGGTGGTATTATTATCCCCATTTTACAGAAGAGGAAACTAAAGCAGACAGTAGTTAAAGTGACTTTTCCAGGATCACATAGCTAGTAATTATCTGAGGGAAAATTTGCACTCAGAGCTTCCTGACACCAAGTCCTGCATGACTGAGAGTACATCCACTGGAGCTCAGTAGCTACAACAGTACAAAGGAGAAATGCATTCCCCAGATTTCCTACCATGATGTCTGCCTAAATAGGAGGCATTTTGTCTTGCTTTCATGTGCCTACTTAAGAATATTTTAAAGCTTGCACTAGTCCAAAAAATGATCAACAAATCCAATGAGAAGAGACAGTAAATGACTTTTTCCATCCCAGTACTAAAGAAGAAGTCAAGTAAAAGCCTGATGGCAGTAGGAAAGAGGATTCCTCCAGCAAATCCAGCACCAGCCCAGCATAACCAGAGACAGCCAGGGACATGCATAGCCTGTCAGGCTCTACGTCTTAGGGAACACGAGTAGAGAAAGCCTCAGAACAGAGACCCTGGAAGTGTCAGAGAGTCACAGTGGGCAATGGGACTCCCTTTCAGTGGCATCGCAATGCTCAGACCAAGACAACCCAGGCCCAGGGGCCGAAGTTCCCCAATATGTTGTCCTCAGATATCAGAGAGGATCTTAAAGATCTGGAATGCTGAAACTCAAAGATCCAGGAGAGCCTAGCCCCAGGAGAAGAAAGTCAAAGACCTCTCCCAAGACCAAGTAGAGCCAACCATAGCACCAAAAAGGTCAGCATAGAACACCAACTGTTTCTAGCATGAAGTTAGCTCTACCTATTCTTCCAGCTATTTTAAGGTCTTTATTTCTCTAATTGTAATTGAGATGACACAAGTATTTTGTGTGCTTTGATAGACTGATCCTCAAAGTCTTTATGCATTTAGTAGATATTTTGAATGTGATTGATTTTTCTATTATTGCTTCTTGGATTTTTGTTATTATTACATAGCAGTGCTGCTAAATTTTGTGGGTTTATTTTGCGGCCTGCAAATTTGCTGAAGCTATCAGTTGTCTTGGTGGCTATCTTTGCAGATTCCCTAGGATTTCTGAAGTAAATAATTATGTCATCATTAAATTGGAGTAGTTATATCTCCATTTTGCCATAATACATCTAAAGCAGAAAGATTTCTCTACCTCTGTCCTCCATTACTGAGAATTTTCCTTACTTCTTGACCTAATTAAAATTAATCGATCAATCAAGAAGCATTTATTAAGTAGATGAGGGGTAAAGAAAGGATGCTCATCATCACCATTACTCTTCAACATAGTGCTAGAAATGCTAGCAATAATAATGAGAAAAATAAATTGAGGCATAGAAAAAGAAAAAATTAAATTATTACTTTTACCTTAGAGAGTCATGTAAAAAACTGATTGAAATAATCAACAACTTCAGCAAACACGCAGGATATCAAATAAACCCATAAAAATCATGAGCATTTCTCTATATTGCCAATAAAAATCAGCAGGAAAAAATAGAGAAATTCCAATTAAAGTAACTAGAGAAAATTTGAAGAAAATTAAGAAAACACTTATGAGTATGCCTGCTAAGACACATACAGGAACTATATTAACACAATTATAAAACTCTTTACACAAGTAAAGATAGATCTAAATAACTGAAAGAATACTTATTGCTCATGGGCAAGCCAAGCCAATGAATGTAGTGAAAATGACAACAGTTTCTAAATTAATTTATTTATCCAGTCCCACACCAATCAAGCTAACAAAGGATTGCTATGTAGAGTGAGAAAAACTAATAAAAAATTAATGTGACAGAATAAAAGGTAAATAATATCGAGGGAATTAATGGGGGTGAGGAGTGGGAAGGAATGGGATCTAGCAGTACCAGACTTCAAAGTATACTAAAAGTCAGCAATCATTAAATTTTTGGTACCGATAAAAAAATAGAAATGTTGATTAGTGGAACAGAGTAAGTACACCATATGCAGAAGTAAATGATCATTGTGGATCGATATTTGATCAGTTAAAGTATACCAGCTACTGGGTAAGAAGTCCCTATTTGACAAAAATTGTTGGGGAAATTGGAAAGCAATCTGGAGGAAAGTAGATATAGAACACCATCTTACATCATGATAAACTTCAAATAGGTAGATGACTTTTACATAAAGGGTGACATCATACACAAATTAGAAAAGCTAGGAAGAAATCATCTGTCAGATATATGGATAAGAGAAGGGTTTATGACCAAACAAGAAATAGAGAAGGTCAAAGAAAGTAAGTCAGTGTTTCTGATTATACGCAATTTAATTTTTTTTCACAAACCGCTTGGAGGTTCTCTTTTACACCCATCAGACTGGCAAAGCTGACAAAAAAAGAAGATGGCATATTTTGGAGGAGCTGTGGGAAAACAGGTATGTTACATTAATGTAATATGTTGGTGGAACTGTGAATTGTCTTAGACATTCTGGAAAGTACTTTGGAACTATGCCCAAAAAGCCATTAAACTATGCATACCCTTTGATCCAGCAGTACCACTAGTAGGTCTGTACCACAAAGAAATCAACAAATGAGAAAAGGATCATATGTACAAAAATATTAGGGCAGTTCAGTTTGTAAGGCAAAGAACTGGAAACTAATAGGGCATCCATCAAACAGGAAATGGCTGAATAAGTTATGATATGTGAATGGAACGGAATACTATTGTGCTATCAGAAATTATGAAGGGGATGGTTTCTGAGAAACCTAGAAAGGCTTGTATGAATTGATGCAGAGTAATGTAAACAGAGCTAGAAGAACAATTTATGTGACAACAACAATATTATAAGGACAAACAATTTTTAGACTTGGGAATTCTGATAAATACAATGACCAGTCACATTTCCAGAGGTCTCAGGTTGAAACATACTGCCTACTTCCTGATAAAGAAAGGGATAGTCTCAGAGTGAAGATTGGAACACAACCTTTTTGGATTTGGTCAGTGTGGAAATTTGTTTTTCTTGACTATTCATGTTTGCAAAAGAAATATTTTTTGTTGCTTTTTGTAGGGGGAGGGGCTGGGGAGAAAAGGCAGATCTTCATTTAAAAATAAAAATTTAATTAAAAAACAGAAATGGAGGGAATGGTTTCAGAGAAAATTGGGATGTCTTGCATGTATTGATGCTGACTGAATTGCGCAGAACAAGAAGAACAATTTATACAATAATGGCAATATCATAAAGACAATTAACTTTGAAATCTTAGGAACTCTGTGAACTACCACAATTCCATATGTCTCATGACAAAACAGGCTACCCAGCTCTGGATAAAAAGGTGATGAATTCAGAGTATACATATACATATATATATGTATATATGTGTATATATACATATATGTGTATGTGTACACACACACACACACACACACACACACACACACACACACATATATATACATGGCCTGTATTTGTAAAAGGGAATTTTTTTTCTTGCTTTCTCAGTGGGGCCAAGTGTAGGTGAGAAGGACAATGCAGATCTTCATTTGAAAAAAATTTTTAAGGAAGAAAATAAAATAAGTCAAATGATGTAATGTCAGTTTCAGGGAATATTAATTAGTCTAGTTTGACTAGGTCAGACTTCATGGGTCTTCCAAGGTCCAAGTCCCATACCACTTCCCACATTCTATTCAAATACTCTTAGTCAATCCTAAAAGAAGTAAACTTTTTTTTTTTACTTTTGAACATCTATTTTTTTAAAACCTTGAGTTCCAACTTCTCTCCCCTCTTCCCTTCCCATCCACCCTCCCTAAGAAGTCAAGCAATTCAACATGA
>JAQQSZ010017000.1:0-10900 GCA_028646595.1 Phalanger gymnotis
CTACATCAAAAGCCTCCAAGAAAAACATGAACTGGTCTCAGGCCATGGAAGAGCTCAAAAAGGATTTGGAAAAGCAAGTTAGAGAAGTAGAGGAAAAATTGGGAACAGAAATGGGAAGGATGTGAGAAAACCATGAAAAACAAGTCAATGACTTGCTAAAGGAGATGCAAAAAATTACGGAAAAAAATACTGAAGAAAACAACACCTTAAAAAATAGACTAAGTCAAGTGGCAAAAGAGCTCCAAAAAAGCCAATGAGGAGAAGAATGCCTTGAAAGGCAGAATTAGCCAAATGGAAAAAGAGGTCCAAAAGACCCCTGAAGAAAATACTACCTTAAAAATTAGATTGGAGAAAGTAGAAGCTAGTGACTGTATGAGAAATCAAGCTATAATAAAACAGAACCAAAGGAATGAAAAAGTGTAAGACAATGTGAAATAACTCATTGGAAAAACCACTGACCTGGAAAATAGATCCAAGAGAGAGAATTTAAAAATTATTAGACTACCTGAAAGCTATGATCAAAAAAAGAGCCTAGATATCATCTTTCAAGAAATTATCAAGGAATACTGTCCTGATATTCTAGAGCCAGAGGGTAAAATAGAAATTGAAAGAATCCACAGATTGCCTCCTCAAATAGATCCCAAAAAGAAATCTCCTAGGAATATTGTCGCCAAATTCCAGAGCTCCCAGATCCGGGAGAAAATACTACAAGCAGCCAGAAAGAAACAATTTGAGTATTGTGGAAACACAATCAGGATAACACAAGATCTAGCAGCTTCTACATTAATGGATCGAAGGGCTTGGAATACGATATTCTGGAGGTCAATGGAGCTAGTGTTAAAACCAAGAATCACCTACGCAGCAAAAGTGAGTATCATGCTCCAAGGCAAAATATGGATTTTCAACAAAATAGAGGACTTTCAAACTTTCTCAGTGAAAAGACCAGAGCTGAATAGAAAAATTGACTTTCAAACACAAGAGTCAAGAGAAGCATGAAAAGGTAAAGAAGAAAGAGAAATATGGCTGGCTATGATGCCCTTCTGGAATCCAGCCAACTTCACAGCCAGGGGCCTGGGGTCAACCACCACCTTGGTGACTGTCCAGGAGATCTTGATCTCCAGGTCCAAGCCTCTTGCTTTACCCGTGCTCATTAGATGGAATAGACTCAATGATCTAATGATTTTAGTTATGGTCTCTGGGGAATTAGTGCTGAGAAGTGCAGACAAAGGGATGATTTCACATTGTGGTTTGGAGAGTAGGACCATACTGTGAACAATCCACAGGCTAGGTGTTTATTGATTGCTCATGGATGGACTCTTTTCTATGCCTAGATCATGAGCTGTTCTTTCAAGGCAGAGTCAGTCTGGTGATTAGCAGCAACATTAAAGAATTATGCTTTAAGTAATAAGCACATGAAAAAAATGGAACTCATCTAAAATTGACATGGATAGAAAACCACAAGAAGCGACAACAAAAGAAATAACCACGAAGAATTAGATGGATGAGATATTGTGAGAAGATCATAAGTCTCTGAATACATAGCCTCTAAATTTTAGGAGTCATCTAATCTCCCTTGGAGGACAGCCAGTGATAGGAAACCATCACCTCTAAAGATATCCCATTCCATGCCAAGACACCTCTAATTGCTAAGAAGTTTTTCTTTACATTGAAGTAAAATGGGTCTCTCAGCAACTTTTGACTGTCAGTGCTCCTAATTTCTCCCACCTGGGTCTAAGGAAAACCATTTCATGTGTCTTCCACATGGTAGACTTCGTAGACTTGATGACAGTATTCATTACCTGTAGTAATTGCAGTCCTCCATCTTTTTAAAATAGCTCTCTTTCTCACTGATCCGTCTCACATGGCTCATTCTCTAGTCCATACCTACTACCCTCTCACAGTCCTCAGTTGCCTTCCTCCAGGCCTATACCATATTGTCAAGACACAGTGCTCTAGATGTGGTCTGACAAGCACAGAGTACAACGCACAGCTAAACAGCCTTCAACCAAGAAACAACACCAGGAGTAGGTAAATACAGGTGTAGCTTTTGGTTCCCCCTCAGCCTTATTATTTATTTATTTTACATTTTCTCTTGATGCTACAGAAATCTTTCTGAAAAGTGAACACTTCTTTTCCTTTAGGAAGCATAAAACAAAGGAGAGAAGGCCCAAATGTAACAAGGTCAATAGCACTAAGTATACCTATATTGGGGGATTCCCTTAAATAACTTTTTGCAACCTCTTCCTTGCTTAGATTTTCCCAGAAACTTACCAATGAGTGGATATGGAGCTTCTTCTCTCCCAGAATTCACCCAGAGTTGGTAGTCATTTGCAGAACCCTATGAAATGAAACACACAAATACCCCCAAGAGTTAAAGTGGTTGTCTTGCTGGATTTGTGCTAGAGATTTTCAATTTTGTCATGGCCAATAAGGTCTTTTACTATCCATTTTGGGCTATGGCATGCTATAACTGACAGTAACCTGAGGTGGTAGGGATCAGAGCCACCCCAGAGTTTTCAGAGATGGACCAAAGTATCCAGATCTCCTCCCCTTTTTCCATTAACAGTCCAGAGAAATATCAAACTACAAACTGCATCATATACCCTAAGAGAATCAATCCCTCACTTGTGTTGTAATCCCCAGACCATGACTTCATATCATCTTTAGTACTGCTTAAGAATTCAGAGAACTCTTCCTCATTTCTTTTTTTTTTCCAACTTAAACTTTTATTGTTGCCTCTTTTATACACAGTTACTTCCCTTTGCCCCTTCTCCCCTTCCCCCACTGAACTCTTCCTGGTAATGAATCAACAAAAATGCATCCAAACAAAGCCAAGGAAACAAATGACTGCATTGGAAAGCATGTAGCACATTCTACATCCCAAATCTCCCAACTCTCCAGGTGAGAGATGCATTTTGTTGTTTCTTTTGCAGGACTCAGATTGTCCATTAGAGTTCTCCTGTCTTTTGATAAGCTTATAATATTGTGCATGTGGTAGGACATAGACGTAGAGCTGGGAGAGGCCTTGGAGGCCATCTAGTACAACCCCTTCATTTTGTAGAGGAGGAAAATGAGGCCCAAGAAGGTGAAGTGATCTGTCCAAGGTCACAAAGGCACTAAACACTAAGACAGTATTTGAACCCAGGTCCTGTCATGCTGGAGCCAGTCTGGTACAGGCTTCCTCTTGCTTCACCTTTGTCTCTCAGGATCTCCAAGTTGGTTCAAATTCTACCTGCTACATCAGTGATGCCCAATTTTTCTTGTTTGGTCACAGATATTTGTCTTCTCATGTTTTTGTGAAGTCCTTATATCTGACCTTCCTTACAATATGATGGTTTCACTATCCTCATATGTCACAATTTGTTCACTTTTCCCCCACTTGTTGGCATCCATTTTAATTCTGAATTTTTTTGCCACCACACAAAGTGATTCTGTATATATGTTGTTATGTAGGTGTTGCAAAAGCCTTAGCATAATTTTAGCCTTCCACAACCTTTGGTGCACTTTCTATATGATGACTTTCTTTTCTGTCATTAACTGCTTTCGATTCTATGCCCATTAATGTAAGCACTAAACCAAAAGTTCTAGCTTAATGATCTTTCCTGGATTATTCCAAATTCTTTTCCAGAGCAGATGGAACAATTTCTAGTACTATCAACAGTGTCTTCATGTTCCTGTCTTCCCACAGCCCCTCAAACATGGACTAATTCCTTTGTTTATAGTGATTTTCAATTAATTGGTGTGAGCTAAAGCCTTAGAGTGCTTTTCATTTGTATCTCTTAAATGATTAGTCATTTGGAACACTTTTCTATATTCCTCCTCATTTCCAGGAGAATGACCTCCTCTTGGGGATCTTGGCCTTTGTTGGTTTCTTGGTGTTCTCAGAAAATCTTTGATATGGGCCCTGTTTGACCCAGCAATAAATGTCTACCATAAAGCAGGGGAAACCCTGAGCACCATTTCTTTGGCACTATGAAAGACAGGGGTGACAGCTTTATAAAGGGTATTAACCCTGCCACTAATAGCAGCTGGGCAAGTAGCTTTGAGAAGATAGCACAGAAGGGATTTATTTAGGGTTTCGGCTAAGCAATATCCTAGAGAGAAGGAAAAAAACAACCTTGAATGTGGAGGACAGCAATTCCAAACAAGGAAAACAAAATTGTCCTCTAGCAGAATCACTATGATTAAGGGAAAATAATAGGTGCTGCAAGTCCCATTTTGGGAAGAGATCACCCTCCCTGCCATCTCTTCTGCAGGATCATGTTAAAGTATTCTAGAGCAGAAAATTCTTTTGGATGGATTAGTCTTTGGGAAGATGGTTTCTTTATCTTTTTTGGTTCTTCACTTCCCATTGAAAATCATAGCCTTGGTCTTATATGTTTCTTCTCTTCCTCTTCCTCCTCCTCCTCCTCCTCCTCCTCCTCCTCCATCTTCTTCTACTTCACTGTCATAATTCATATAGCACTTTAAGGTTGGCAAAGCACTTTACATATATTATCTTGATTCTCACAACTATCCAGTAAGTGGGTTCTATTATCATCTCTACTTTGTACATGAGAAACCTGAAGCTGAGAAGTGACTTATCCAGGACTACACAGCCTGAGACAGGATTTGTACTCAGTACATCCTGAATTCAAGTCCAGAACTCTGTTTACTAGGAATACTTCTTTCAGTCATGGAAAATATTAACTTTTTTTACACAAAAGGATAACATCTGTCTTATCAAAGATTCAAAAATATTCCTTATGCATTACAGTGGCAAAACTTCAGTTTTAATTTATTGCTAATAGAAAGATATGCTCATAATAAAATCTTGTCATTTTATGTAGCTGCAGAAAAAAACAGAATTGTGATTCTGGGAAACTGTATATAAGTAAACAGCCTCCATCTTTAACTTAATTAGTTTGAGATCCTTTTCATATAAAAAATTGATCACTTTAATCAAGGAAAAAGAACAAACAAGGAAAGAAAGCTCATCAGATTGCTGAAAGAGATCATAACATAGCAAATGGGTTTTTTTCCTACAAACTAATCCCAGTGGTTTTTTCATCCAGTCTCTTCCAAGATTTAGTGCCTTACTCTTCATTTCATACCTATTAGAGATCTTCACATATACCAATAATTGCATGAGAAAGGATAGAAAAACAGGATTAGGAGACTTGCTTTATCTGATAAGTGTGTTATAGAGAATTTCGAGGGAAGTAAAACTTGTGTCCAAGCAATTATACTTTAAATGAATTGGGATAGCTCATTCCTTTGAGGAACCTAAGATGAATCAACCAATGAATGCTCCAGCTGAAAGGGACAATAGAATATTCTCCCCTCCTCCTTCTGATACAGATGAGGAAAACTCATTGACTGGCTCACCCTACGTGACCAATTGGTGTTATTTCAGAGAAAAACCTAGTACCTTCTGATGTACAATTATGTGTTCATTTCGCTACAATATGTGGCCTTCTCATTCTATGATTTTCTAAAATCTGCTCTCACTTGGGTGAGTGAGTCCCAATTCTTCCCCTCACACCCCAAGCATACTGCTGTTTGACCTGGGCACTGAAGATTAATTACAACTAAACTCTCAGTAAAAATGAGTGTGATTACAATGATGTGGTTTGTATGAAAAAGCTCACAACAGCTGTGATCATAGAGTAGCTGAGTGATGGTGGCTCATGAGGCAGAGCTTAGGACAATGCTGGCTTCGTAAAGTGCTTGAGTCTATGAACCATTGGAATGGCAAACATTTCGCAGTACTTCTCAGAGTCCAGGCTGAAGGAAGGATGTCATGGCTTGGCTGTCTCTATACCACTGAGTAATTTGGCAGTGCCCATTGGTGTGTCCAAATATCTCCTTTGGAACAGATGGGCTTCTGAGGTAGTGGTCAAATATACAGACTGTTTTGTAAAACTTTTAGGGAACTTGTTTATATTTTCTCTTTTTATGCCTTCCTTTTTGCTGGGCCAGTTCATCCAAGTGGCAGAGGCAGCTAGGTGGCACACTGGATAGTGCTGGGGCTAGAGTCAGGGGACCTGAGTTCAAATCCCACCATAGAAACTTACTAGCTGTGTCATGAAGTAACTTAACTGCTGTCTGCCTCAGTTTCTCCAACTGTAAATGGATATAATATGTCTGAGGTTGTTGTGAGGATCAAATGACATAATAATTGTCAAGCGCAGGGCCTGACATCTACTAAATACTATAGGAATGCTGATTCTGTTCCCCTTCCCCACCTTCCAAATGCTCACTTGATTTCCCAACCATATGCTGTGAGAAAGAGGTAGGGGATGCTTTTTTGATACAGTGCTTTAGTGGGTGCTGGTCTCCTTCAGTAAAGGAGTGAGCATTCCAGAAAAACACCTGGAATTGGAAAGGTCAGGAGAAAGCTCCCAGTTTTCCTGGAGCTGAAAAAAGCACAATCCCCTAAGGAAGAGGTCTCTGGGGGAGGAAACAAGGAAATTTGGAGAGAAGAGCTGACTTGATTGATTTCTCACTGAAGAACCAGATGGCAGTAGGCCACAGGGAGATGCATGCAGGGGATTGTAAGAGGAAGAACAGCCTGCCCACACTGCCTCAGATGTCATATTTTTCACACTTCTCTGGATACAAAGTCTCAAAACATTTGACCTAACAAACCCAAGGCTCACTTGAAAATGCCAGGAAGCAAAGACTAATTTATTAGACATAGGTTGTTCCAACTTGAGGCAAAAAAAAAATGAATTCCACTGCTACGAACATGTAGACAGTAAAATCTTTACTAGCTAGAGTAAAGGATTCAGAATGTAGAAATCTGAATTCTATTTGAAACTGTCCTCCTCATTTATTATTTCATTTAAATTTCCCAGTCTGGAAAAAGGACATGACATCAAGATTCATGGGTCCTAAGTATACTAGAACAACCCTGAAACTCTCCAATTAGATGTTACGTTACAAAATATGAAATATACACAGAATAAGGAAGGCACAATTTTATTAGCAGGTCCTACTTTTAATTCAGTCACATTAGACTACAATTTATATTTAAATATTCATTAGAATCCCCAACAGCTCATGTGACTTTGGAGAAGTCAGCTAACTGCTTAATTTCTTCACCTCTAAGATGAGGAGGGTTGGTGGGTAAGATGCCTCTGACCTCTGAGGCCTCTGACAGCTCTAAATTTAGGATCTTTTTGAAACGCTAGTATCAGTGACTAAATCATCACTCAAGTTATAGAATAATCTTGCTATTGCAGCTTTCATTCTTTTCTATTTTTTTGGTTTGAAGGAGCATAAAATGACCTAAATTTGCACCAAATAATGAGCGGCTTGATAATGAGGTTGTACTCTGGGTATATTTATGTACTCTGGGTATATTTAGAGAGCCTGTACAGACAGGCATCAAAGTGACACTTTACCAAGAGAAAGCCTAAGTAACTTACACTTATCCCTAGCATGGGTAGGACCATGGCAATGACTTTATTTGTTGTATCCGAATTCGTGATTGTTATTGTTTTCCACTGCACAGGAGAAAGAGAAAGAACAAAAAAGATCATGAGGATGAAGGATTTAAAAGAAGATAAACCAATGATAGTCAACACTGGACCACCCACATTTTAAGGGCAATACTGGCTTTTGAAGGCAGTGATATCACTATAAATAGAGTACCTGACAAAACCCCTTTGACATCTTTATTTTTCACCCAGTCTGCCTCCCTTCTGTGGTGGCTTGTAGCTTAATTGGGGGTAAGGTAGGTATGGTGGTCATATAGATCTTGAGTGTAAAAATCACTAAGTAAAACCCAAACCAAAGATTAAAATGTAATTGGGAAATATTTAACAATACAAATAAAAGTACAATAAAACATAGGTAAAGTTAATAAGTAGTTGTTGAAGTGGATATGCAGCCACAAGAGATGATTATGTAGGCATGAACAGCCCCTATTTCTATTTGAGTATGACACCACCCACATAGGTCTCTCCTAATACAGAGAAAGTGAATCACAAACAGAGTAGTTTGAGAGAGAAATGATGTCTGCTTCCTCAAGGCAGTCACATGAAGAAGAAACTTAGGTAGCAAGGAAGAGCTCAGGGAGCTGTGATAAGAATGGGGAAAGCTAGACAGCTCTTCATTTCCCCCCTGAGTGAGCTGAGTTTTCAGGAAGGAACCTGAGGGCATTCAAATTTAAGTATTACGAATACACACATGTCAAAGGCCAGCACGAATTCAAACAAACAAACAAAAACACAAACAAAAAATCAGCCCTCCCCTTTCCAATTAATCACATCATCCACCAGAATGCATAATTAAGAATTTTCAACAAAAGACTTGTTTTTTTTTTCTGAGAAATACCAAGCTTGTTCACATTCAAAAGCGAGGAGAGAGGGGAGAGGGTAAGAAGTAAAGAAAACCCCAAACTAACAGACTTGGTCTAGAAATCAGAGAATAGAGCATTTGGAAAGAGCAGTTCTACTTTAGGCCTTGTCATAGACTTAGTATGACTTTGGGAAAGGGAGTTACTTCTTTACTTTACTTCAGCATAATTCTGCCAAGAATAGGAAAAAAGGGTTAGAAAAAAACGTGACCTATGGATAAAGTTCTCTGGATTTGGGGGTAGAGCCAAGATGGCAGCTGAAAAGCAGGGACCTGCTTAAGCTCCCTCACAGGTCCCTCCAAAAACCTATAAAAATGGTTCTGAACAGATTCTAGAGCTGCAGAACTCACAAAATAGCAAGGGAAGCAGGGCTCCAGCCCAGGACAGCCTGGATGGTTGATGGGAATGGTCTATTGCACTGAGCTGGGCGTGGAATGGAGAAGAGCCCAGCGAGGCCCATGCCAGGACCAACCAGACTGGGAACTGGGTGTAGTGCCCTAAATCAGTGAGCTGTGGCAGTTACCAGATTTCTCAACCCACAAACACCAAAGACAACAGAGAAGGTTAATACAAAGAGCTGCTAGGACAGTGAAAGGAGTTTGTGGTTGGCCCTAGCCCCAGGGGCAGTGGAGGTGGTGCAGCTCTGAGGTTGCTTCCAGAGCTACAGCTGCAGCTGCTTCAGGCCCCAGGCCCACTTGGTGGGAGGAATTAAGTGGTGGAGTAGAGCTGGAGTGCAAAGCATGCTTTGCCCTCCTGGATCTGGGCTGCAAAGCATGCTTTGCCCTCCTGGATCTGGGCTGCAATCCTGGTTGGCATTTCTTGGGGAGGAGTGATGGTGAGGCAGAGCTTGCTGTGTAGAAGTAGCTCTGAAAATAGCAGTACAGCCCCTCAAGCTTGGGACTAAGTACTCTCTACTCTACAAGCAGTCATATTCCTACAAAAAGCTCAAGGGCCAAGTAGTTGGCTGGGAACATGAACAGGCAGCAAAAAAGCTCTCAGATTCAGACTCAGACTTTGGAATCTTTCTTTGGTGACAAAGAAGACCAAAACATATAGCCAGAAGAAGTCAACAAAGTCAAAGAGCCTACATCAAAAGGCCCCAAGAAACAACATGAATTTGTCTCAGGCAATTGTAGTGGGAAGGCCGAATTTATAATCTCAAATATAATCACGTATATGTTTGAATGGTTCGAAATCGCAAGGTATGAGAGATTCTCTAAGTAGAAAGCAACAAAACATTTATTTAGGCCCCATAGCAGCAGATCCACGAACCAGCCTCTCCATTCCGACATGTTGACAAAAAGACTCCAGGCCCTGTAAGCCCGCCTCACAAGAGTAACCAGGAGGCCACAGAAAAACAACATAGTATTTAGCCAAATCATATTTACTGACCTCAAGTCCTTGCCCGCACTCCTGGGTCTACACACGGGTTGGGTTGGCTCTGCTTCTGCAGCTTCCTGCTTCGGCTTCCATTTCTGTTATAGTTGTCTCTAGGCTCACCTTTCCTCATAGCCGAGCCTCTGATGTTCTCAAGCCCCGCCTCAATGGCCAGAGACCATTGGTACCCGAGTTGGCACCTCTTAAGTCATCAATCTAGGCCCACACAGGTTTCACACCTAATAGGGCTTTGGGCCTGGGGCTTAGCACTTAACAGCTGAAAGTACTTTCACTCAAAGTAAACAAAAGCCAAACTCTTGAAGTGCTAAGGAGCTCATTTTGCCTTACTGACACAGCAATGGAAAAGCTCAAAAGGATAATACAAAATAAGTACACAGAACAGTATCATCATTCACCCCCACTTGAACGATTGGGGCTAAAAATATTGGGGTAAGGGGCGAGGGTCTCATTTTCTATAGCTCCTTCCTGCTGAAATTGGATGTAGAGCTGTCCCTTCCCCAAGAGTCCCATTCCAGAGGCCAGTTCTTTAGCCAGCTGGCAGGAAGCTTAGGCAGTCACAGAGAGTGTAGGGTGCTTAAGCCTAAAAGAGAGAGAACTAACAACAAGTTAAACCAAGACAAAGAACAAAAGAGTAAGCAAGTGTGGGCTATTATACTTCAAATAAAATCACCCCCATTCTGGTTGGGACTCCAATTATTCAAGAATTTGATCCCATAGCCTAACTCAGGTAGGAAATGTTTCTTTTCAAAAGGAACACAATGAGGAAGCTAAGCTAAGAGGATCTCATCCTAGATAGAGAGTAAGGTTGTCCTCCCAGCCTTTCCCCAGGTGTACAAGAGAACACAATGGGAAAACTAAATCAAGAGGATCCCATCCTAGATAGAGACTAAGATTGTCCTCCCACCCTTTCCCCAAACTTTCACCTGTTAATCACACAAGATCACCTTCCCTCTGAGTGGCTTGTGGCATTTATCAGCATCAGCCATACTTCTGGAGTCTATGAATCTATTATTATAGTCCTAGTCACGGTAAAATATATGGTTCAGGGGTACGATTTGGTAATTATCTTCCCCTGAATAGACAACTGTTACAGTGTTGTCCTTCCCATGGGCTATGACTTCTGCAGCCTTTGGAATATCATCTGGCTTCCATTTTACC
>JAQQSZ010017001.1:0-10900 GCA_028646595.1 Phalanger gymnotis
TGTAAAGCTTCTGTACAGACAAAATTAATGCATCTAAGGTAAGAAGGGAAACAGTTGAATGGGAAAGAAATATTTTTGTCAAATTTTCCTGATAAGGGTTTGCTAACCAAGCTAAATAAACAGTTAAAAGATACAGATATGCAATGTGTGTGTGTGTCTAGATAGGTGGTCAAAGGACATTAAGAATCAGGGATTGTGGGAAGATAGGCATGCTAGTACTTTGTCGAAGCAGCTGTGAAACTGAACAACTATTTTGGAAAAGTGCTGGGAATTATGCAAATAAAATAACTAAAATGTCTATACCCTTTGACTCAGAGATTCTGTTACTGGGCTTAAAACTAAGGGAGGCCATTGATTAAAAAAAAAAGTCCCCAAGTATATCAAAATACTTGTAGCAGCATTTTTTGTGATAGCAAAGAAATGGGGGTGGGGGTAGATAGCCATAGATTAGGGAATGGCTAAACAAATTGCAGTATATGAATGTAATGAAATACTACTGTTCTATGAGAAACCATGAATACAGAGATGTATGAAAACACCTACATGAACTAATGTAAAGTAAGCCTAGTAGAGGAAACAACATAGATGATTACAAAAATGTAAATGGAAAGAACTACCATACACACAAATTAAAAGTGAATTTTGCAAAATTATAAAGAACAAACATGGCTCAAAAGAAATTTTAGGAAAAGACTCTTGAATCTTCGCACCTCCCTTTGCAGAGGTGAGAGGTCCACAAATGTTGCCCACTGCACCTATTACAAGATTTTTCTCATTCTTTTTTTTTCTCTTTAAAAAATAATACTAATTGTTACATGGGCTCTCTGAGAGAAGGAGAGAAAACGTTACTGGGGAAATTATGATGGTATGAAAAACAAAAGAAAAACAAACTATGATAATATTAAAAACATTAATAAATTTTTTTTTAAAAAAGAGTGGAGTTTGTTTTCTGGGAGATGTTTGGGGAGCTCTACAATTTCTCAAAGGTATAATCCTTCCTGCTTTCCTTTTCAATTCTGAGCCCAACTTCTTGTCCCTTGTACTGTCTTCTCCAGATACTCCAGATACCATGCTTATAGACAAGCCCTGTCCATTTAACAGCGTGCTATGATCTATCGTTTTATTTCTCAGGAATCCAACAAAAGTCCTACTTCATCGGCTTTGTCTGAGAATACTTGTTTATTAATTTGACCAACTATATTTGCAACCAAGCATTAGGTTGTAATATAGATTGTATAGAATGTATAGATCAGCAATCTATAAAATGATCTCCCAGTGGCAATTTTGATTTTAAAAGTAGCTTCAAAACTTCCCCTGTAGGTCACTATCCATCTTCTATAACGGGGTTCTTAAGTCTAGTAACTTTAAAAAAAATGGAAAACTATTCAAAATATTCTGTATCCTTTTCAATAGTATTCGTTTTTATCTTATGCATTTAAAAACATTATTCTGAGGCTTCAGTAAAATGCCCAAGGGTCCATGACACAAAAAAAAAAGTTAAGGAGGGGCAAAGAAAAAGTTCCTGGGGAAATGGTGATATAAAAACAAAGCAAAACAAAACAAAATATGACACAAAAACTTTTTTTTTAATTGAATGCAGTTTGTTTTGGGAGAAATTGGGAAAAGAGTCCCCTGTTCTTGAACGGATGCAGTAAAATCTACAGTAAATAAAAGTGCGGCAATGCAGTCGTCGTGACTGTAAACAATATAGACATATATATTTTAAGTCACAGCATCTTCAGAATGCTCAGAGCTTCAGTAGGAAGGTGACAGGGACCAAGGCCACCTGAAATCCAGGGGAGCCCCTCCGCGACAGGACTGCATTGATGACTCAGTGAGAAAGAAATGAAGAGGCTGTGCCCTCACACTCGACCTCGGTTGCGGCCCCGCTTCTTCCCTCACCGTTTCTCGCTCCTTCTCTCTTCTCCCCTGCCGGACCCAGGCCGAGTCGGTTCAGCCTCGCGCCCTCACACAGCGGCACAGAGGTGCGCTCAAGCCACCTCGCACGTTGACTCCCTGCGAACCCAGCCCGCAAGGAGCGGAGAAGGGATGCGCCTGCGCGCCTGGGGGCTGCTTGGGCGTACGGGCTGGGAGAGGGGTGGGAGTTACGAGCACCACCTTCTTCTCCCTCCCGGGGTCCGCAAGTCTGCGGCGGCTTCTGCCTCTGCTCGCCTCCCGTCGCTCTCTGGCTCTTCGAGGGAGCCCCAAGCACGGGGAACCAAGGCTTTCATCCGCAAGAAGCCCCGGGAGCAGGAGCTGCTGCTCTACTCCAAGAGGGGTGAGTGACCTTTGGGCCGCGAATGCGGGGTACGGGCAGGAGGCGGGGAGTGTCGGGGGGCTGGGCTGGAGGCACAGGAGGAAGGCTCACGGTCCAGGCGAACCCTCCCCCGGGTGCTGGAGCCCGCAGGCTTCGCCTGGGGTAGGGGGCGGAGAACCTTCTCTCCCAAAGTCTTGGGGGCGGGGAGAGGAGCGGCTGCACCCGCCCCCCACACCTGGAGGCGCAAAGCAGACCCCTTTAAATGCTCCAGGGAGGTGAAGGGATCCTATATTGAGCCCGGAGGGACCTTGCAAGTTTTCTCACCCAGTTCCCTCATTTTAGAAGTGATTCCCACAGGGCTGAAGTGATTTGTTCAGGATCTGAGAGCAGTAATGGAATTGGAGCCCCAAACCTCAGACTCCGAATCTGGCTTTCATGCAAGTCAAGTCAGCAAGGATTTGTTACTGGCTGCTCTGTGCCAGGCGTTGTGCTGAGTGTTGGGGATAACATTAAAGGCAAAAAAGCTGGGAGAAAAAAACACAACAACAAAACCAACCAGTCTGCTTAAGCTCACAGCCTGCTGGGGAGATAACGTGGAAACAGCTATGTACAAACAAGACTGATCCCATATAAATTGGAGATAATTTCAGAGATAAAGCACTAAAATTAAGGAGAACTGGAACAGGCTTCTTGCATGACATGGGACATTTGCTGAGATTTGGAAGCAACTAGGGAAGGAAGAAGGTGAAATTATTAGGAAGGAAGTTCCCGGGTTAGGGTACAGTCTGGCTGGAGTAGGGAGGTGGGTGTGCGGTGCTCAAGAAACAAGTTTCTTCAAGTAAGGAGGTCAGTGGCACTGGATGAAGAATATATTAGGGGAAGTAAGGAGTTGGAAGACAGAAAAGGCAGGAAGGGTCCGAGTTATGAAGGGCTTCAAAAGCCAAACAGGATTTTTTAATTTGATCCTTGTCGTAATAAGAATCTTAGATGAAGAGAAACGGCACGAAGTCGGAGCATGATAATTGATTACAAGGCTAGTAATTGCCAATAAGTGAGATCCTAAGCTCCACAGTGGCCAGAAAGAGCAGTCTTTTATACGGTTGGTAAAGGTGTAGGGTGGGCTTACCTTTAGCGTAATCATGATGATTTGCTTGCAAAAGGTAGTTTCCAAAATTCATGGAAAGTCCAGTGTCAGCAATCATGCACAGTAGAGGTCCCATGCCCAGTTTATGGCCTGGCATCATGAAGAAAATTTTGATACTCCTACCCATTTTAGTCAGTATTTACTCAGTTTATGGTCAATTGATGTTAGATGGAATAGAGTTATGATTGCTAGGTATGTTGTTAGGTTAAGAATTATATATGTTAGGACCCAATATATTAGTGATATTGATTTCATTTATTAGCGATATTATTGTAGATTGTAGGATAAAATCATAAAACTGTTATAGAGAACTGTGTTACATTTAACCTTGGAGCTTGTTACTGCAGCATGAGTACCCCCTCACCCCTATGAATCATTGTTACTACTCCCTTAGAAAATTTCCTCTTGCCTACCACTTTTTTAATTCCCAGGATACTGCTGACCAAAACACCAGATGTTTGATTTCTTATGAAAACCTCTGCTGCGGTGGCAGGTGGAATACTTTTTCTCAGAAAAACCTTTGGTTAATGACCAGGAATTAACGACCTAAAAGCCTGCTGACAAAGTGGTTATGATTAATGTGTGTGCCCCTCAACCAGTCATAGCTTTCCCCACTTCTAGTGTTAACCAATTGTGAAATTGTACTGCCATATGCTATTTTTAGTGTGCTTTCAATCAGTATAAATATTGGCCACCCTTAAGCAGTAGACATTCATGACTGTGAGGAAGGTCTGAGATTTTGATTGCTTAGGAACCACTGGTCTCTCTAAATAAACCAATTATTGCTCATATCTCAGTTACCTATTGTTGCTGATTGGAAATTTTGCAGCCCACAGCAGAACATGTTATGACCATATCAATTCAGTAAGTCCAGGCTCTAGCACCTAGAAATAGTGGTTAGTCTTTCAAAAAGTCAAACCATTTTATAGACCCTAAGTTAAGAAATCAAACTGTTATTTAAATCAAACTAATTCCTAAGTCTCAATCAGTAATTAATACAGAATAAAATGGGTTATCAATTTTCAATTTCACATCCTTGGAGGGATTAAGGCACCATTGCAGTTGATTGAATCCAGGGTGACATGGTCAGATCTGCACTTTATGAAAATCAGTTGCTAGCTGAGTGGAAGATGGACTAGAGTGGGGAGAGACTTGAAGTGAGATCAACCAGCAGGCTATTGCAATGGTTCTGGTGTGAGGTGATGAGGGGCTGTACCAAGGTAGTGGCAGTGTCAGAGGAGAAAACAGGCGCATATGAGAAATTTTGTGAAGGTAGAATCAACAGGACTTGGCAACTGATTGGATATGGGGTAGAGAGTGGGGTAAGAGATGATATATAGGTTTTGAGCCTAGGATTGTGAATAGGAGGGTGATGATGCCCTCCGTAGTAATAGGGAAGTTAGGAAGAGGGGAGGGTTTAAGGGCAAAATTAATATGTTAAGAAGTTTTGAACATGTTTAGTTTAAGATGTTCAGTAGGCAGCTGCAAAGATGGCAGGAGAAAGATATGAAACTGAAGGTCAGGAGAAAGCTTAGGGTTGGATAAATAGATCTGAGAGTCATCTGCATAGAGCTGATACTTGAAACCATGGGAGCTGCAGATGAGATCATCAAACAAAATAGGCTAGAAGGAGAAGAGAAGAAGACTCAGGACAGAATCTTAGGGAACCTCTAGTGTTAGTGGATATGATCTGGATGAAGATCCAGCAAATGAGACTGGGAAGGAGCAGTCTGATAGGTAGGAGAACCAGTAGAGAGCAGTGTCCCAAAAAACCTAGAGAGAAGAGGCTCCAGAGAGGTCAAGAAGCATGGGGAATGAGAAGAACCACTCCATGCTCTCATGCTGCCTGTCCTGCTCTGAGAATGTTGAGATTTGGTGATGAGGCCAAAGTTAAGGACTTCATAGACATAGGCATTTGAACTAAACCTTAAAATACAGTTAGTGTTTTGAGGAATAAAGAAAGGGATTTTTAGGGTATGTAGAGAGCAAAGACTTGGAGGTGAGAAACCTCAGATTGTGTTTGGGGTATGGTGTGTATTTGAAAAGGATACTATGACATAGGCAGGAAGAGTGATTTGAGGCCAGGTGTGGAAAGCCTTAGATACTAAGGTAAATATCATGAGGTCCTAGATTTAATAAATGAAGAAAAATCATTTACTTAAATACTTGCCATATGCCAAGTGCTGGGGATACAAATAGAAAAGCAAGGCAGTCCCTGCTCTCCAGGACTTCACCTAACTGGGAGAGACAATGCATCCAGAAAGGTTCAGCTGCAGGGTTAGTGTTCAATGCCCAGTGGTTTAAAAGGTGCTGAAAGGGACCAGAGAAGTCATGTAATCCCAGCTCCTTTATTTTACAGAAGAAGAAACTGAGGCTCCGTGATTTGCTCAGATTCACACAAAGGTTTGGATCATCTTTAGGAGGTAGTGGGGCAGTCCTTGAAGAGTTTTGAGCAGCCTTGTGATGGGATCAGAACTGTGGCCATATCAAGAAAGATACCTTGGAGGAATGAGAAACCAGGCAGGGAAGATCTGTCAGGAAGCTGTTATATAGTAGGCTGGGAAGAAGAGATGAGGGCTGGGAGTAGGGTGAAATTGGAGGGAAGAGATATCCTAAAAGTAATATGGAGAAGACTAGAGATTAAAGGAGAATCACAGATGGAGGGATTTTTTCTTGGCTGACTTTTTTCAGAAACAGAGGGATTTTGTGAAGTAGGACATATTTTGGGTGAAGACAATGATTTCAGTAGGTACAGGCAGTTGGAAATGTAGTTTGGGAGCCCAGGAGGCTAGTTTGGGTTGAAGGTTTGGAGTTGGACAGCCTCTGCTTAGAAGATAGTTGAAGCCGTAGGAGAAAATGAGATCCCCAAGGAAGACAGTACAAAAGTAAAGAGCAATAATAATGCTAACTGGCATTTATATAGAGTTTTAAAGTTTGCAGTGTTCTTTACGTATATTACTGCATTTGAAAAGAGAAAGGGTTGTTAAAGGCAGAGACTTTGTGAACCCTTGTGGACCAAACCTATGTTAAGGAGTCAGGAAGAAGAGCTAAATAGAAAAAAAAAAACAAGGAGAAATCAGAGAAGTAGGAAAATAACCAGAAGTGTATAATGTCTTGACAGACAACTGAGGCATCTAGGTCAAGGTCAGATTCTCCCCTCTCCTCCCCGCCCCCCATATTGCAGAGACCCAAGCACAGAACCAAGTAGAGCAGGACTTTTAACTTTGTGTGTGTGTGTCATAGACCCCCCTCCCCCACCCCGGGCAGTCTGGTAAAGCCCTTCTTAGGTGTTTTAAAGCGTGTAAATGTGCAAAATAAAATACAAGAAAGCCAAATATATTAAAATATAATTATTAAAATATTAAATTCTTGTGCTCCAGGTGAAAAACCCCCTGAAATGGAGGTAGAGAGACCAAAGAGGGAAGAGAGGAAAGGGGAGCAATGATGAATTGAGAGCCCAGGAGGAGAGGTTGGCCCTGGAAAGGAAGAAAACTGTTTACTTTGAGACCCAAGGGAAGGTGAGCAGTAATAAAGTATAGAAAGGGCACTGGACCTGGGTTAGAATCCTAAGACTTAGTTATCTGTTACCTTGGATAAGTCGCTTAGCCTCTAGGTCTTAATTTCCTCATGTTTAAAATGAGTATAATAGTGCTCTAGCTCCCAGGTTATTGGGAGAAAAGCAGTTTATATGTTTCAAATCCCCTTAAGAATAAGAGGAAAAGGTAGCAATATGGAGAACTTTTGAGGGATGGAGGAGGGGGGTTGAGGAACCTCATGCCAGATGACCTCAGTAAAATAGAAGTGGTCATACAAGTTGAGAGTGAAGTTGGGAGCTGGAAATTTTTAGGGGAATGGAAAATATTTGGAAGAATAGCTATAGGAAATCTTAATAGGAGTCCATGAAAGATGAGTGGGAGAATTACTGAGGATCAGTGAGACCACCAAGCAAGGTTAAGTAACATTAGATTATATTTTGTACCCTGAGTTTTTGGTTGTTTTCTGTTTCTCATTTTTCCAAGGTAAAATGCAAAGCTAAGGATCTCCTTTCTTTCTGTGTTTGGGAAGTTCACAGGAGGGCAGAAAGTTCCTTAAAGAAGAGAGTAGAATTACAGAGTATGTGGACCGTACCTCAAGTATTTCATAGGAGCCTGAGATCACAAATGTCTGGCAATCCCTTTCTCCAGCAGTATCTGCTTAGGTCTAAAATTAAATTGAACAACTCAGCAAAACATTTATGTGTAAGTCAGTGTGCCAGGTGCTGGGAATACAAAGAAAAAGAAAAGGGTAAATAGTCCTTGCTCTTAAATTGTTTATGTTCTATACTCTTCATGTCTTCAGAATTTCACTTTTGAGCACTTTCCTTCTGGGTTTGCTTACCTTGGAGAAGTCTAGTCCATGGCATCCTTTTACCTGTCCTTTCTCTGAACACTATGAATTCTCTTTTTGAAAATAACTGATGTTCATATCAAATGAGATCACTGTATGTAAAGTTTTTTCCCCCCAGTATATAGGACAAGTTGTGTTATCTCTATAGATGAGGAAACTGAGGCTCAGAGACCACAAAGGATTTGCCCATGGTCACATAGCTAGTTAGTGTGCAAAGTGTCTTTGACTCCAAGTGCATTCTTATGTCTGTCATTATTAATGCTTTTTAAGAGCATTTGATACATTAAATGTGTTGTGCATCTGTGCAGCCATTAATTATCACTGCCAACCGAACATCCTTGTTGGGTGTCAGTCAATTCTCAATAATGTTTTTAGTTTCTTTTGTTCTAGACTCATTTTGACCTTCCTTCTCCTGTAAAACGAATAACTTCTTGTCCAAGTAGGGATATTTCCTGTGTGTGTGTGTTGTGTTTCTGGTGAGAGAAACCTATGCAGATTTTGCGTATTAATTTTAGGGATCAGTGTCATCAGCCTTGGGAAGGGTAACAGGAAACATGAGAGAGATAATTTTATAAGATGATGCCCTTCTTGTGAGTATCACATTAGTCTCTTGGCTGCTGCTGGTAATCACATGCCTTTCTCTAATCAAGAGAGGCCAACAGAGCTGCATTATGTATGTGAAAGAAAGGAATAATTATACAGTTAGACCTTCTACATTAGAGGGATTGGGGTGGGGTGCCCCAGTGATGTGGAAAACCTGCATAAAAATTTTTGGCCTCTCCCTTTGTACTAGAAAAGAAGTCTGAATTTTTTATTTTTCTTTTATGAGGTGTATATTATATAACACTGTACATATATTTTATGCTTTTCTGAGTTTCTAAACTTTTTCTGTTGTCGTCTACTGGCATCCTTGTGTCTCCTGTGGCTTCTACAAAACTCCTCCTAAATTCTTATTTAAATTCTTACACCAACCTGTTATACATACATACCTACATACATACATACGTACATACAATATAAACTGTGATAGGGCAAGTTGTAATATGGAAGGGATAACTGTAAAAGTGTTGAGAATACAGTGTGGCATCTGTGCTTTATACAGAGCTCTTGGAGCTTTTACCTATTCCTTTTTATCTCTCTAGGCTCTATTAAGTATCTTTTTGGCTTCAGGAGATTAAACACTAGAATTTCACCTCCTATATTATAAAGAATTTCTCCTCTCTGTGATGAGATGTATAAATGATACACATCTTGATGTGGGTATAAGCAACATTAAAATTAAAATTTTAAAACATTTAAAAATATTGGATAAAAATAGTTCTAAAAATATCTCAAAGAATTTTTTTTTAATTTAGGTGATTAGTTTTTATTAATCAGAGAAAGCTTCAGTCTTTAAATGTACTGTTGTCTCTAGAGGGGAAGGAGAAGAAAAGATTGGATCATAAATGTTCTTTCTGCTGGGGAGTCTCCTGATTTTATTTGGAATTTGCTTGCTTCCTATTAGAAAATGACATGGCTAGAAGTTATATATTCCTTGTTCAGTAGCTGATATTCAGTGTCAAAGAAATGAATATTAAAATTTGTTTTGTAGTACTTTAAAATGATTTACTATAATTTTTAACGATCTGACTTGGTATTTTGGTGCTTCTGTAACAACAGTGCTGCTTGCAGCTACTATGGCTGTTAAGGCCAATAACACTAGCACACAGGAGGGCTGTTAGCACAGGTTCTTTTATCTGTTTTTCTAAGGAAAGCAACTTTAAGTGTTAACAATCTTACTTTAATTAAACATACATATATCATTCCCTTAGTTCAGGGGAAAAAGTCAGCACCTCGAACTTCAGAGCAAGTACAAATAGAAATTATAAACAGAGAAAATAATGCAAATCAACAGACAGGCTTCTGTCTAACCATAGCAATACATACATAGTTACCAGAGAGAGAGAGAAGCACCAACATCTGTGTTTTCAAAGTAGAGTGGGTGGGGGGAGCCCTCCTTAACAGCTACCCAGAGTCTTGTCTGGTCAAATCACAGGAATAGTCTTTCAGTGCGTGAGTCCCCAAAGCAAAATGCTAACCTCTGAGTATATATACCCTTCTTCTAGGTCAGAGGGTGTCACAACCATGTGACTCAAACTCATGTGACGTAGGCTTTCTTGTGACGTAAGCAGGTCTTCAAAGACTCTTGATTCAATCAACACTCGATCAAAGGCGCTTGATTGCCTTAGTGCTGAGAAGCGCTCCAAAAGAAAAAAACAGTGAAAAGTCCCACTTTGCTTGCCATTACAGCTTCCCTTACTACTTTGAAAATAATAGTAGCATATTTTTGTGACACTTCATAAAACTTTTTTGATATGCATATCATTCCTTCTATTGTTGCCATACTAGAAATAATAACATTCACATGATATTTTAACATTTGAAAATACTTTCAAAAAATACTTTCCTCAGAATAACCATATGAGTGTAGTCCAAATGTTATTTCCACTTAACAGTCAAAGAGACTAAGGCTTAGAAAGGTTAAATGATTTGCCCAAAGTCACACAGGGTTAGAGCCAGGGCTGCCCCCATGTTTCATTCTTGCTCTATGACTGAAGCAACTCATTTTCCACTTATGTAGGTCTGTAATACTGGATCTTAATACCATTAAAAAATTTTAGTTACTTTTATTTCAACATGAAATAATATTTGGTAGCATGCTACTTAGGTCCACCATGTGCTTGTCTTTGGGTTACTTGTAATATTGGTTGTCTGGAGATCCTTCATACTGTGATCACCAGCCATATACAGTTGCCAGGAGAAGATTGGTGTTAGATGGGCTTTTGTGGCAGTGAGCACTTTGAAGTATTTATAAGTAATCTTTGGTTTCCGGGATGAGTTGTATCCAGATTACCCAGTTCTGGACCAAGTTTGTTGTTCATTTTCATTGCCATCTGAGAAATACTTGTTGACAGACTAACTCTACTGGGTACCTTTCCAACTCCATGTTGTAATCCAGGTAATATATGATTTTTAAAAAAATTTTTTTTTATTTTTAGTTTGCAACAAACAGTCCTACATAATTTTGAGTTCCAGATTTTCTTCCCTCCTTCCCTCCCTCCCTCCCCAAGAAG